>SJYX01012510.1:86622-138076 GCA_006410675.1 Oreotragus oreotragus | reverse complement strand
GGGAGGGATTGGGGGCAGGAGGAGAAGGGGACGACCGAGGATGAGATGGCTGGATGGCATCACGGACTCGATGGACGTGAGTCTGAGTGAACTCCAGGAGATGGTGATGGATAGGGAGGCCTGGCGTGCTGCGATTCATGGGGTTGCAAAGAGTCGGACACGACTGAGCGACTGAACTGAACTGAAATAGCATATTAAAAAGCAGAAACATTACTTTGCTAACAAAGGTCCGTCTAATCAAAGCTATGGTTTTTCCAGTAGTCATGTATGGATGTGAGAGTTGGACTATAAAGAAAGCCGAGCACCAAAGAATTGATGCTTTTGAACTGTGGTATTGGAGAAGACTCTTCAGAGTCCCTTGGACTGCAAAGAGCTCCAATCAGTCCATCCTAAAGGAAATCAGTCCTGAATATTCATTGGAAGGACTGGTGCTGAGACTGAAGCTCCAATACTTTGGCCACCTGATGTGAAGAACTGACTCATTTGAAAAGACCCTGATGCTGGGAAAGATTGATGATGGAAGAAGAAGGGGACGACAGAGGATGAGATGGTTGGATGGCATCACTGACTCAATGTACATAAGTTTGAGTAAATTCTGGGAGTTGGTGATGGACAGGGAGGCCTGGCATGCTGCAGTCCATGGGCTCGCAAAGAGTCCATGACACGACTGAGCAACTGAACTGAACTGATTACATTTCTCAGGCTTCCCAGGTGGCACTATCAGTAAAGAACCTGCCTGCCAATGCAGGAGGCATAAGAGACATGGGTTTGATCCCCAAGTTGGGAAGATCCCCTGGAGGAGGAAACGGCAACCCACTCCAGTATTCTTGGCTGGAGAATCCCACGGGCAGAGGAACCTGGAGAACTACAGTTCATAGGATTGCAGAGTCAGATGCACCTGAAGCGACTTAGCATCTAGCACCACTACCATTCCCATTCCTCAGAGCCTTTGTTTGTAACCCACATATAAGAAGCTGCTCCATGTGCAGTCGAAACTCAGATGACCTGTAGTAGCTTTAAACTCAGTATGTTGAAGTGAAACTCGCCTTGTTTTCCTGCCTTTCTCTCCCCCGCCGCCCGCCGTTTGTGTGGGAGCAGCTCTGCACAGCATAGTGGTGTCTGAAGGTGGAGCCTGGTTCACCCTGGGGCTCTGTGCAGCCCATGACATTTGTGAAAGCGTTTATCTCAGATTGAGACTTGAACCTGGCCAAAACCCACAGTCTTCCAGCTGAGATCACTCACCTGATTTAAGGAGATAACGAAGCTCAGGCCCTTGTTGTCTCATTGCAGAAAGAATTCAGTGGGAGACGAAGCGATAGGTAAGAAGTGGATTTATGTTGAGAGAAACACACTCTATGGACAGAGTGTGGGTCACCTCAAGAAGGCAAGAGTGGCCTTGAAACATGGTGTGGTTACCTTTTATGGGCTGAGTGATTTCATCGACTAATGAATGGGAGGGTTATTCCAACTATTTGGGGGAAGGGGTGAAGATTTCCAGGAATTGGGCCACTGCTTGCTTTTTGGGTTTTGATGATTGGCCTCGAAACTGTCATGATACTTATGGGTGTGTCATTCAGCGGGCTGATGTGTTACAACGAGCATGCTATACTGAGGACCTAGGTCTAGTCAACTCTTCCCCAAATCTAATCAGTTTCTGTCATGTCCTCAGGGTATGTCATTCTGCTAAAGGTTATGACCTACCCCCTTCCCTCCTGTTTCATTAATAATCATACCCACCTCTTGAGATTCCCTTGGGCAACAAGATCAAACCAGTCAATCCTAAAGGAAATTAGCCCTGAATATTAACTAGAAGAGCAACTAAAGAGCCTCTTGATGAAAATGAAAGAGGAGAGTGAAAAAGTTGACTTAAAACTCAACATTCAGAAAACTAGGATCATGCCAACTAGTCCCATCACTTCATGACAAATAGATGAGGAGTGATAGACTTTATTTTTGGGGGCTCCAAAATCACTGCAGATGGTGACTGCAGCCATGAAATTAAAAGACGCTTACTCCTTGGAAGAAAAGCTATGACCAACCTAGACAGCATATTAAAAAGCAGAGACATACTTTGCCAACAAAGGTCAAAGGTCAAAGCTAGAGGTCGCAAAGAGTCTCGACTCGCACGACTAAGTGACTGAACTAAACTGATTCACTGGAAGGACTGATGCTGAAGCTGAAGCTCCAATACTTTGGCCACCTGATGCAAAGAGCTGACTCATTGGAAAAGACCCTGATGCTGGCATAGGCTGAGGGCAGGAGAAGGAGACGACAGAGAATGAGATAGCTGGATGGCATCACCGACTCAATGGACATGAGTTTGAGCAGACTCTGGGAGGTAGTGAAGGACAGGGAAGCCTGGTGTGCTGCAGTCCATGGGACCGCAGAGTCAGCCACAACCAAGTGACTGAACAACCAAGAAATGTCTCAGGATAACCAGCTTGTTGGGGATCTGGATGCTAGATTCTTTTACAGAACCGAGAGAAGTGAGGAACCTACATCAAGAGGTAGAAGAGAGAGGGAGAGTCAGTAAGGAAGTAAAGTAAAAAGGGCCATTGGTTTTTCAAAACATCTCTGAGAACGGCCAGCGTCTGTAAGGGGTGTGTTAATCTCTTCTTTTCACAGGTGGACAGGGTCAGATTATCTCCCTGTGAGCTGATCAAAGGCACTTTAGTTAAACATTTAGGCAGAGGGGCAGGGTCCTCTGAGGCAGGCTCTTGCCTATAATAACAACAGCAATGAAAACCAAGTGAAAGAAACAGTTCCAACTGTTTTTTTGGTTCCAGTTGGTCTTCCAGTTGGTTCTTCTCTGCAACATAACCACTGGGTAGCCAGGAAACTCCCTCATACTTATTTTCTAATGAGGGAATCAGTTGTGATTGAGCAGGACTCTATGGGGCCTTCCCAGGACAGAACCCTGCCCTGTATCCTCTGCTTTAGTTCCTCTCTGAAATTCTTCGGTAATAATATCTGGTACGTACATCGTGAGTTTTTTCAAATAGATGTGAAAACTCCCACCAAACGGAAGATGTTACCTGCTTGATGGCCGTGGGCTCATAACCCACGTAACCACGTTCTATGCATAATGGTTTGCGTCTGTTAACCCTGAACTCCCAGTCTGTCCCAGGCACTTCCCCTCTGCCTTGGCAAACACAGGTCTAGAAACGGAATGCTTTAAATATTATAATGTGGTAACTGAAAGTCACAATCCCCCTCCTTTCTAGAGATTGCTGTTGTTACTTGTTGAATGGTGCAGTTGTCTGTTCAGTGACTTTTCCAAGCTCCTTCTGCAAAGACTGTATTTCTTGTTGTATGTGATCATTGAAGTTTCTGTTCCTCTGTCTCTGAGGTCAACCAGTGATTTCATTAAGGAGAAAAAGGTCTTCCTTCCCTTTAAATTCTTTTGGCAAACACTGCCCTGGAAAACCCTTCAGACCTAGAGAACTGAGAGAAAGGCCAGTTTCTTCTCTACTCCCTCAGTGAACTGCTTGGCAAATTAAAACACACATCCCCCAGATTTGAAGGACTGGGTTCCAGCACCCTGGTACCTGCAAGCCACTCTGTGAACACGAGCCACAGTCCCCACAGCTACCTGCTATATGAATGGGGCATGCATGATGGTAGCTGCAGGTAAGATGTGACATTTACTGCTACAAACCTGCTTCATCAGGCATTCCCATGGATGCTACAAGTGTCTAACTAGACTTTATAATTCTGAAACAGTGATTCTGACAGTTCTTCCCAGCTCCATAATTGATTTGGTACAGGGACTGATTCTTGGAACTTCCTGTTCTACCATTTTCCATGATGGCACCCTTTTATTTATTCTTGTTGAGATAATAGTCTCCATATTAAAATGTATTGGTGTAGATTATGAAAAGAATTTAAGTGAAGGCTGATTAGGTGTATAAATAATGTATGCATTGAATTATTTATTAGGAATTATTTTCCATTACGCCTGTCCATCTTACAGATTGGCTGGTTGACCGAAAAGATGGAATTCTACAAGTATAGATAGTGGTGTCCTGATATATCGCTACATCGACTCTTGTGGCTACACAGAGAAAATGGCACGACCTTGTTGTGTCTGTAGTTAGTCTTTTCCTCCTATTGGGTGACCCACTGATTATCTGGGGAAGAAATCCAATACAGTTTAAAACTTAGTCTAATGTAATGACCTAAATAGTCTATTTAGATATTGTCCGGTTCTGTCTGAGATGAAAATGCTCAGTGCCCGCCTTTTACCCTGGGATGGTGCGAGGGTATGGGGGTGAGAGTTGTGGTGTGTATGATCTCCTGGCAGCCACGGGCACTGTTCATTTCCCTTGGCTTGATATTGGCTACTTCCTCTGGTCTCTGGGGCAGTGTCCCTTTACCTCCTAGTTCTGTTGGCCTTGTGGGTGGGTGCTGTGTAACCTGTGGTAGGGCCTTTCTGGTTGATAAGAACCTGGCAGTATCCCCTGACAGCATCATTTTCTCTTTGAGTCCTCCTCTCCAAGCTCTCCTGGATGTCTTGTCGTTCAGTCACTCAGTTGTGTCCAGCTCTTTGTAACCCTATAGATTGCAGTATGGCAGGCTTCTCAGTCCTTCACAATCTCCTGGAGTTTGCTCAAACTCAGGTCCATTGAGTGGATGATGCCATCCAACCATCTCGTCCTCTGTCCTGGACGTCCACCACGTGTCCATCTGGCGTGGACCCTCATCCCCCGCCTTGTTGCAGGATTACCCTGTTCCCTGGCGGGTTCCACAATCAGTCCTCTAGCTCAGTAATCTGAGTCTCAAGAGTTTTATCATTGTTTGACCGTGTTCGGAAAAACCCTCTTTTGAGACAATGGCCTAGCTTGTAAGACTGAATTTACTAGTAAGCCTTCTTTGTGTGTCAGATGTTGCATATTGCTTCATTATCTCTTCCTGTGTTCTTCCCTAGTAAATCCCAATTACTGCCCAGGGAGATGAATGCTTCCAGTAGACTAGGGCAAAGGCCGTATACTCCAAGAGCAAAACAGCTACAAGGATAATTTTCAAACACTGTCACATCTGGATATATAAATACATATGAGGATAAAATTTAATTATCCTTAAATATTTAACTATAAAACAGTCATATAATTCTAAATATATGCAGCCTCAAATTTAAGGAATATAGTATCTTTAGAAAAGCATAAGTGGTGTGTATGTGCACATATATATAATGTGTGTATATATATAGTTAGGATCTATATTAATGTGTTGTATAGACATATGTTATAGACAAACATGTTATACGTATTTATATGTAATATATATTATTTAATTATAGCAATATGACTATGTCATGTACACACACAGAGTTGACCCTTGAACAATTAGAGGCATTGATTCTCCATGCAGTCTAGAAGCTGCATACAGGGCTTCCGTGGTGTCTCGGTGAAGAATCCACCTGCCAATGCAGGAGACACAGGTTCGATCCTGATTTGGGGCAATCCCACATGCCTTGGAGCAGCTCAGAGCATGTGCCCTAGAGCCCGGGGACCGCAGCCTCTGAAGCCAGCGTGCCCAGAGCCCACGTTCCTCAGCAAGAGAAGACACCACAAGGAGAAGCCTGCATGCTGCAATGAAGAGTAGCCCCCACTCGCTGCAGCTGGAGAAGAGCCTGCTCGGCAGTGAAGACCCAGCACAGCCACGAGTAAATAAACAGATAAAGCTATGTTAAAAAATAAAATCTGCACATGACTTGTGCCGATATAGTTGGCTTTCTATATCTGTGGTTCCATATCTGCAGAGTCAACCGTTTGTGGCTTGGGTAGCACTGTAGTGCATATGTGATGAAAAACAATCCACTTATAAGTAGGCCTGTACAGTTCAAACCTGTGTTGTTCAGGGTCCACTGTATATATATTTAAGACCTTCTGTCAACTTTCCCATGACCAAGAATAGTGTGATTTAAACACCCGTTTCTTTTGTTGCAGGACTGTTCGTGTGTGGTTAAAGAGAGACAGTGGACAGTACTGGCCAAGCGTATACCATGTGATGCCTTGTAAGTATCTGGATCTCTGTCTTTAAGAATCAGACATGGACCCCAACTCCCCTTCCTTTTCAGATTGCCTGCTCTGTGTTCTCTTGAGTAAGGATGCGTGAGGGTTGGGATTATCATTATAATGGAAAGGGTTATATCATTTTATATTTATATTTATATCATTATGTCATTTTAGCTCTCTATGTGAAATGAGAAAATTGTTTTGAAACTGACTGTATATACACAGTTTCTGAGTAAGAGTAATGGAAGAACTTCAATAGCTAGGCTCCCTGATTACAGGGAGCCTCTCATTTCCAACTTTTTGTTTAACTTTTTTGTAAAGTAGTTCCTTAGACAATTCAAAATTTTGTCCAGTGATTACATTTGTGAAGTAAATTTGTTCTTACATTATTGTTCTATTATTTGTTCAAATTCAGGACATTCAGCATTGAACATTCAGCTCTCAAAAGGATTTGCTGTGGATTGAAATGTTCTAATTAGAAGTCTGTCTCATTTCCCCAAAAGCTCCTATGAGAAATATGTCCTTGCACTGATAAATAGTGAATCTTTCAAATATACTTTTTAAAAAAGATGACCAAGTCTTAGATTCTTGAACTGGCAGAAGTTCCCCTGCAGGGAGAGAGCTGCTGCCCGCGCCCCGCAACCCCCTCCTCAGACAGGAAATTTCTTTATAGTCTATGGTTTTATCAAACTTAATGAAGTTTGGGTATCTTATTCCATATTTATTTTAGTGTAATTATTTCAATTCATTGTCCGTCATATTATTAAATGTTTCTCTTACTCCCCTTCCTGCAAACCTTAATTGAAATCACCTGCTAGTAAAATGCCCGGGGCTTGTCGTCTAGGTCTCTGTACCCTCTGGCTTCCTGCAACGTGCGCCTCTTCCCTTGATACCAGCATCCCCGTTGGAGTAGTATATGCCACGGCATACAACCCAGAAAAATTCATGCTGCACTCTAGATGTGCTAAAGCTTATGCCTCTGGCAAAAGAAGATTGTAGTAAGCAACAGTTTTGTGTGTTTATGAACAAATACGTTATTAAGGATGTAATGGATTTCTGTGATTTCAAATTTATCTTTGAGGTTTGCGTTTCTTTAGAATTGTAGTGAACAGATGATAACCATGTAGTTGAACCAAGTATCCCACTCTACATTATCAAAAAAGAAACTTATAATTCAATGTAATAAGTCCTCTACATGCAAATGAGTTCCATCCTGAGAGCCCGTTCTCATAAGTCCAGCAAAGTTAGCCTAGGTACCCAATGAACACAGTCGGCTACATAGTACTGTACTGTAATGGGTTTATACTACTTTTCACACAAATAATACATAAAAAGCAAACAAACACAAAAAATAAACATGTAATCTTACAGTACAGTACCTTGAAAAGTATAGCAGTATAGTACGACAGCTGGCGTGGGGGGCACGTTCGCATCTTTGAAAACTCTCAGCTTGAAGGTTTCGTATGTAGGGAACTTACTATGCTTAGATCCTCACCTTGCTGGTTGTGCCTCCAGCAGGCGCCATTGTACAACAAAGACCCAAGGTGAACTTTCTTCTTAAGTCTTGACAGCGATGAGGCCTTAGGTAGATGGAAAAGGAAAGGAATTCTATGATTGATTTTTTTCCCCTTATTTTTAAGTGGTATAACCAGTCTTACCTACAGCCTTTTTCATCACACTTGACATAATATCCAGCAGGACGAGCTGGGGAAATTCTGTAGTCCAGCAAGCTGAAGTTGACTCCAGAGTCCTGTAATTTCCATGTGACTATGAAGACAGGAGAGGCCGATGTGGGCAGAGTGACGAGGGCTTGGGGATGGCGCTTAAGGAATCTTGTTGAGATGGGTGTTGATAGGAACCTCATGAAGATGCGGGATCCTAAACAGTTGCTTACCAACCACCCTCACTCCCCAATACACACATCCATACACATCTGATGTCACTCTCTAATGTTCTCTTTATTCAAATATCACGGAGGATACAGAGAAGCCGCGAGTTGCATGCTTGTGCTTTAGTAAGCTGTATCCGTGAGTGACTAAAGAAAGCTGCTATAGCTCTTGCAACCGACATAGGCTCTCAGTAAACAAGTACTTACTGAAGACTTGACTCTGTTAACAAAGATGATTTCCTTGAGAGTATTATCATACATTTTCCTAGGTGACTGAGCGTGATCTTTGAGAAGAATGACCCTCTAATTATTTTGCCTGTGACCGTCTACAAAAGGGAGTAAAGAACGGATTACTTTGGTCTGTGGACTGGCAGCATCAGGGTCACCTGAGAACTTACTAGAAATACAAATACTGGGCTCCACCTGAGACCTACTGAAGGAAAATCTGCATTTAAAAGATCCTGAGGTGATTTGAATGCCTTTTATATTTTGAGGTGGCCTTTTGGCTTTTTCTCCAACCTGCAGGAAATGCTTTTTCCAGTAGTCATGTGCAGGTGTGAGAGTTGGACCGTAAAGAAGGCTGAGCGCCAAAGAATTGACGCTTTCTAATTGTGGTGCTGGAGAAGACTCTTGAGAGTCCCTTGGACAGCAAGGAGATCAAACCAATCCATCCTAAAGGAAATCAACCCTGAATATTCACTGGAAGGACTGATGCTGAAGCTGAAGAATACTTTGGCCATCTGATGCGAAGAGCCAGCTCACTGGAAAAGACCTCGATGCTGGGAAAGATTGAGGGCAGGAGAAGAAGGGGGTGACAGTGGATGAGATGGTTAAATAGCATCACCGACTCAGTGGTCACTGATTGAGTCTGAATAACCTCCAGGAGATACTGAAGGACAGGAAAGCCTGTTGTGTTGCAGTCCATGGGGTCACAAAGAGTTGGACACAACTAGTGGCTGAACAACCACTATGCTGATCTGTTTACATGTGTTTATATGAACACGTGTGAAGGCTCATGCCTGTACAGTGTTGATTTGTAAATACATAGATATAAATACACAGTCTAGTTAATCACGTATTTACTGTGCACTGACTATATACAGGCCATCAAGCTGGATGCCAGAAGACGCAGGTGAACAGCGGGTAAATGGTCAGGATAATTTCCATACTCTTTCATTGTTGGACGGTTCCATCTATCGTGGAGGGTGAAAAGAACAGAAGGCTGTGTTCTTCACAGTTGATTGGAAATTGGCTTATATATTAGGGATCATATGCATTCAGATAACAGAGGAACTGATCTCTGAGCAAGATCTTTTGTTTACCTTAAGAGAGGCAGAATCTTATTGCATAAGGAAATAGGTTACATTTTCATGTCATTTAGAATGTATTCATTTATTGAATTTCTACTTTTTTTTTTTTTTGGCAATCCTTTCTATTGGAAGGTGTTTTGTTAAGGGGGTACTCAATATTGTCCTTAAAAAAAGTTGAACTCATAGAAACAGAGAGTAGAAAAGTGATTGCTAGGGGCAAGGAGGTGGTAACTGTGAGTTCAGTTGTAGGACGTGTAGAATCTGGGGATCTAGTGTATAGCATGGTGACCTACGGTTGATAGCATGTATTGTACGATTGAAATTTGCTGAGAGAATACAACTTAAATGTCCTTACCAAAAAAAAAAAGAAATATGTGAGGTGAATTAAAAATGTGTTAATCTGATGACAGGAATCCTTTCACAACATATATCAACTCATCACTTTGTAAGCTTCAAATACCTTATAATTTTATTTGAAAATTATACCTTAATAAAGGTGGAAAAAAATAAAATCACAAAACCTGAAATATCAAACACTGAAAAGAAGAAAAAAGCCCTTTTAATATGGTGTTTGTCACATTCTGAGTAGGCTAGTAACATTTTATAGCATTGAGACGCATTTGGAGTTGACTGCAGGGAGGGGAGCAGAAGACATGAGAGGAGCGAGAAGGAATACTGAGGGCCAAGTGTGAGGGCAAGCAGTGAGCCTGAAAGGCAGAGTGTGATATGACTGCATGAACTTCAGAGAGTGGCAGGTGAGAGAAAGATGAGGAGCAGATGCATCGTAGTCAAAAAGCCAACCACTGCTTTGGCGGCATTCTCATACCCTGTCTTTTCTGAGGCGCTCCTGCTTCCCTGGGCTTCCTTGGAGCTTCACTGGTAAAGTATCTGGCTGCCAGTGCAGGAGACTTGGGTTCAATCCCTGGTTCGGGAAGATCTCCCGAAGAAGGGAATGACAACTCACTCCAGTTTTCTTGCCTGGACAGTCCCATGGACAGAGGAGCCTGGTAGGCTGTAGTCAGTAGGGTTGCAAAGATCATGACTTGCTTCCTCTCCAGGAGGGATTAGGAGAAACTAGATTTGCCTGGTTAAGGCTGTTTGCCCCTGAGCCAGTCCAGTTTTCCCAGGAATTTAGAGTTTGGAGTAGGAAATGCTAGTCTCCAGGCTGGTCCCTTGAGCTGGGAACACAGAAATCCAACAGCTTTGTGGCATCTGTGTGCATGAAGGAGGTGTGAATCACTTGGCTCCAGAGGGAGAGAAGCCTGAGCAAGTGATGCCTTAAGGTTTTCTTCATGCTCTGAACTCCCAAGCTTGACTCTGATCTGCCCTTGAGTTCAAGAGGTACCCTCTCTCTTACTGCCATGTGCCTCTTTGCACTTAAGTCCATGCAGTGGGTTCCTGCTGCTTGCCGCTGCAAGTATCTGACTCAGCCTCACCCTAAGTGTACACCTCCCAGTTCCTGTCTTTTCACTTCCTCCTGCATCTCTGTGATCTTTAAAGAGGAAAGACAGAGCCGTGCAGTCCAGTAGGTCCCTATTGGTGCCTCTGAGGCACTGAGCTGAAAACAGTATGGGAAAAGTGAGGGCAAGTAAAGATGAAAAGCAGAAAGAATTATCTTGTTTAATTTCTTTGGACAGTGCAGTCAACAACTTTTAAATGTTTCTTCCATACCAAACACTGTGCAGTGTGCTAAGAATAAGGTGTTTATTTTTATTTTGTTTTGGTCATGCTCTGTGGCATGTGGGATCTTAGTTCCCCGACCAGGGTTTGAACCCGTGTCTCCTTCATTGAGAGCATGGAGTCTTAACCACTGGACCACCAGGGAAGCCCCAGGATGGAGTGTTTAATATGGCAGATGATTCCTGTCTTCATGGTATGTACAGTCGGTTGGGGGAGCCAGACGTAAAATGAGTACCACGGCGCATGGTGAGTTTTAACAGAAGTAGGTGTAATGGGCACATGGTCACAAGAGGTCCCTGAGAAAGTTCCATTTTATATTTTTAGCATTTATTTGTTCTTATCTGTGGCTGTGTTGGGTCCTTGTTGCAATGCACAGGCTGTTCGTTGAGGCGCACAGGCTCTCTCTAGTTGCAGTGAGTGGGGTCTGTTTTCCAGTTGCAGAGCACAGGCTTCTCTTTGTGATGGTTTCTCTCGTTACGGAGTCCGGGCTCTAGGTGCGTGGACTTCAGTACTTGTGGTGTGAGGGCTCAGTAGCTGCAGTTCTCGGGTTCTTGATGGTGGGCTCAGTACTTGTGGTGCATGGGCTTAGTTGCTCCATGGCACATGGGATCTTCCCGGACCAGGAATCGAATCCTATGTCCCCTGCATTGGCAGGCAGATTCTTAACCACTGGACCATCAGGGAGGTCTGGAAAGTCTATTTTAAACCCTGCTATCTATGGAGAATTTGGGGTGACTGATGACTTGTTTTTTAGTTTCCTCTAAGCTGATGTTTATGGATGAGTGAGAAATAAGAGTATGTCCTTATCAAATATTCTTTCAAAAATGGTATCTTCCTGACGTATCTCACATGGTAGCTGGAAGGTAGCCTACTATGACAAGATCAAGTTATAGCCTTCCCAGCTGGGACCTGCCTGACCTTGAATACCAGGGAGGAACCTTCCTGAGGGTACAGAGTTAAGGTTTTAGTTGTAGGTATAAATGTGATTATTTGTTCCAGGCTTCTAATAGATACCATTCCAACCATTATATTTGCATCTTACTACAGAGGGGAAAAGGCAGAGGAACCAGAGATAAAATTGCCAACATCTGCTGGATCATCGAAAAAGCAAGAGTTCCAGAAAAACATCTATTTCTGCTTTATTGACTATGCCAAAGCCTTTGACTGTGTGGATCACAATAAACTGTGGAAAATTCTGGAAGAGATGGGAATACCAGACCACCTGACCTGCCTCTTGAGAAACCTATATGCAGGTCAGGAAGCAACAGTTAGAACTGAACATGGAACAACAGACTAGTTCCAAACAGGAAAAGGAGTATGTCAAGGCTGTATATTGTCACCTGGCTTATTGAACTTATATGCAGAGTACATCATGAGAAACGCTGGGCTGGAAGAAGCACAAGCTGGAATCAAGATTGCCGGGAGAAATATCAATAACCTCAGATATTACCACCCGTATGGCAGATGTTACCACCCTTATGGCAGAAAGTGAAGAAGAACTAAAAAGCCTCTTGATGAAAGTGAAAGAGGAAAGTGAAAAAGTTGGCTTAAAGCTCAACATTCAGAAAACGAAGATCATGGCATCCGGTCCCATCACTTCATGGGAAATAGATGGGGAAACAGTGGAAACAGTGTCAGACTTTATTTTGGGAGGCTCCAAAATCACTGCAGACGCTGACTGCAGCCATGAAATTAAAAGACGCTTACTCCTTGGAAGAAAAGTTATGACCAACCTAGATAGCATATTCAAAAGCAGAGACATTACTTTGTCAACAAAGGTCCGTCTAGTCAAGGCTATGGTTTTTCCAGTAGTCATGTATGGATGTGAGAGTTGGACCGTGAAGAAAGCTGAGCGCCTAAGAATTGATGCTTTTGAAGTGTGGTGTTGGAGAAGACTCTTGAGAGTCCCTTGGACTGCAAGGAGATCCAGCCAGTCCATCGTAAAGGAGATCAGTCCTGGCTGTTCATTAGAAGGACTGATGCTAAAGCTGAAACTCCAATACTGTGGCCACCTCATGCAAAGAGTTGACTCACTGGAAAAGCCGCTGATGCTGGGAGGGATTGGGGCCAGGAGGAGAAGGGGATGACAGAGGATGAGATGGCTGGATAGCATCACCGACTCGATGGACGTGAGTCTGAGTGAACTCCGGGAGTTGGTGATGGACAGGGAGGCCTGGCGTGCTGCGATTCATGGGGTCGCAGAGTTGTACACGACCGAGTGACTGAACTGAACAGAGGGGAAAAAAACAAACAGGCAAACATGAAAAGCACAGGCATTCCTATTTTCATGGTTGAGTTATTTCAGCTTTGCTATTCATGGGGTCATACATGGAGTAGAGGAGAGAGAGTGCAGGCAGGAGCAGGGGTGGCAGGTGTTTGAGATTTTTCTTATTCTGCAGAGTTAGGTATCATGTCTGGACCTTTCTTGCCAACACTTCCCCCATGGAGAAGAGGTAAAGCCACTTGGCTGCCAAAGATAGAGTGAATAGGAGTTTAAGAGGGCCTGAGTCCCAGGCCTTAGTTGAGGATTGGGCAATTGGAAAACCTCTGTGGATTCTGTCACTGCCGGGACAGACAGATGGAACTTACTTTGGCTCCTAAGTGTTTATGCATTTGTCCCCGAAGCAGAACAGAAAGATGGCTCTTCAAAGGTAGCTACAAATAAAAGGCACACCTAATAAATAAAATGACCATTTTGTAGGATTTTCAGCTCTGCCTTGAAAATCCCATCTGGTGGGATGGCATTTGCCCAGGCTGAGGCTGAGGCCCTTCAGTTTTCCCACCAGTGTGGCCACTTGACCATTTGCTCAGCTAACTTTTCAAGTATAGGAACTCTACTCAGTGAAGTAAGTCAGACAGAGAAAGATAAGACCGTGTGATTTCCCTCTTGTGGAATATGAAGCACCAACAAATAAAATAAATGAACAAACCGAATAAAAATAAATACATAGATATAGTGAGAACAGATTAGTGGTTACCAGAGGTGAGGCAAAATGCATAAAGGGGATCAAATGCGTGGTGACAGGTGAAAACTAGATTTTTGGTGGTGAGCACACTGTAGCAAGTGTAGAAATGTTGGGGTGGCCAGAAAGTTTGTTTAGGTTTTTCCGTAACATCTTACAGCACACTATGTAATGTTATGAAATGTACGTAATGTTGTAAACCAATGTTAGCTCCATAAAAATAAATCTAAGATTTTTAAAACTTTAAAATTTAAGTAAACAAACAAATAATAGTTAAACAATAAAGTGCAGGAACTCTAGTCCTCACTAAAAAACTTCCATTTTGAACTGCCTGCGTTTCCAGTTTTATTTATTTGTTTTTTCATCAGCCTGATGGAGCGAAAGGCTGTTTATTATTTGTGATGTATAGTATAAAAGATACATGTGCAGCCAATTATTCATCTATATTCTGAGAGTTTCTGCTTCGTGTTATCCTTCTGCAGAAATGCCTATATTCATTGGGCTCTCAGCTCATACTGCTGTGTGTATACGTGAACTGTTTTATCTGCCTTTTTAAACAAAATTTTATTGGAGTCTAGTTGATTATTTTGTGTCAGTTTCAGGTATACACCCAAGTGAATCTGTTACACAAATACGTATATCCAGTCTTTTTTAGATTCCTTTCCCATATAGGCCATTACAGAGTACAGAGTCGAGTTCCCTGTGCTATGCGGTAGGTCCTTACTAGCCATCCGTTTTACATGTAGCGGGGTGCATATGTCAATCCCAGTCTCCCAGTTTACCCCTCCCTACTCCCCCCACCCCCGGTAACCGTAGGCTTGTTTGCTGCATCTGTGCCTCTATTCTGTTTTGTGGATAAGTTCATTTGTACCCTTTTTTGTTTTACATGTAAGTGATGTCATAGGATGCTTGTCTTTCCCTGTCACTTTACTCAGTGTGACAGTCTCTAGGTCCGTGCAAGTTGCTGCAAATGGCATTATTTCTCTTTTATGGCTGAGTAATACTCCGTTGTATATATGCACCGCATCTTCTTTATCCGTTCCTCAGCTGACGCACACTTAGGTTGCATCCATGTCCTGGCTATTCTAAGCTGTGCCGCCATGAGCATTCATCTGCCATCATGTTCAGCACCCCTTTGAAGAAACACTAAGGAAAATGACTTTTCAGGTAGGAGAGCCAGAAATCCTTGGCTTTCTCTAAGGCAGAACTCATCCTGTGTGTTACAGTGTCCTGGGATGATCCAAATGGATTCTGGGCCCTGCGAACTGATCTGTTTAGTTGGGCAGCAGAATCCAGTCATCGGGGCCCCAGCAGTCTGTTCCATTTCCTCCAGGCTGTTTTGCTCACCTCTAAGTTTCTGCATGATTCATGAGGCGAAAAAGGTTAGGAGAAGCAACTCTATGGACCTGATACATAGTCCTTATAGGTAGGGTGAAACATGGGCCCTGTTATATTCCCAATAGATCTTTCTTTTGATTTTCTTTCTCGGATTTGATATACTTTCCTCAGTCAAGACTTTTTGCTTATTTCTAGCCTTTGTTGTGTTTTTTTTTTTTTTCGTATCTGCTTTTAAAGCCCCATTTTCAATTCTTTGTGAAATGAGGTAGGGAATGCATGGAGTAAGTTATCTTAGTTAAGACAAATGAGAGATGCAGTTTGAACATACTGTTTGCATTAAATTCTGATAAAGGTGCATTGTTTAATATTGGAGTGTTCATCATTGCTCATAGGATAGCACTTTTGCCTGGGTGGGAAGCTGGACTTTGATTTTCATGTTTGCTGCCAATTTGCTGACTGACTTCGGGCAAGTCCTGTCATTTTCTCTGCTCTGAACCTAACAGATAAGCTGTCCATTTTCTGTTTCTCAGATTTGCAGAAATATTTTGGTTATATGTCAAGTAAATATTTGTAAATTATTTTCAAGTTGTAGGTGTTTAGCAATATAGACTCTCTTTGCTCATCTTAACCCAGAGGGATTTAGGAAAGATTGGCTGATTTGTGAGGCTGTTGTTGGATTGCTGTCCCATCTGTTGGAATGTAGTCTTAGAGCAGCTTGAAATTGAGGATTTAGAACATTGAAATGATTAATGTGTTCATATCGATATATTTGGGATGGAAATGAGTTAGTCTGCAATTTTCCCAATGGTGAGGGCCAAGGCTTGGGACAGTGGAGGTGGTCTGTGCGCTGTCCTGCCCTTTCTGCTGGGTTTATTGGAGTTTTGGGGGAAATTCACGTGGGAAGATGAATGACTGAAAGTTCTTTAAAGTAGTGCATTTGGTAGTTCTGTTTTATAAGACAGTGCTTGCTTGGGTGAGTTTTAAACAGAATGTTTAATTCAGCTGAGGAAGTTTGTTGGCTGTGGGGGATGTGTATATAATTCAGAAATGCTCATCCTATTGTTTAATTCATATCTTATTTCACATAACTTCTTGGTTCCTAATTGTGACATATACTGCTCCTTTGTTGGTTTCTTTTTGGTATAGGTTGTATTATAGAAGCATGTGTAGAAAATGACTTGTTTTTATTATTGACATTTTCCAAAATAACAGTGTAATCTGATCTTTTGATTTTCTGTTAACTCAGAAGAAAAAGTGCCCAAGGAAGTTTGATATTTCACAGAATTGAAGAAGAACAAATTATCCAAGCCAAAGATAACAGATATTAATTAATCTGAATGATTATAACATTTAATTAGCATACTCTGATTTTCATCTGCCAGAGTAATTTAAAGCTTCCTATAGTCAGATCACTTTACTGTCACTTAAAACTTGTCTGGGAGAAAAAGGGACCACTGCCCATTCACCGTCATTTTCCTGATGTTACTTAGACTAAATTAAAACAAAACCAATGGCTAATTTTAATTGAGTTCATAAAATATTTGATTTAAATGAAAAATTCTTTTTCATGCTAGGCAATCGAAGTCCTAAATATAAGTCTTCTTAGTAAAGTAAAACATGGGCCGAATACTATAAAAAAGTATATATTTATATACTATGAATATTATTTTGTGACACACAGATGAATGGAGTAGTGTCCGGGAATTAATTAAATCTTTGCTTTGTGGTGGTGGGGTTCTCTTTGTATGCCTCTCTAGTCAAGGCCCTCTTATCGTAGAATCCTGACATTTTGTTTGTTTGTTTTTTACTTTATTTTTAACTGAAGAATAATTGCTTTACAGTATTGTTTTGGTTTCTGCCAAGGGATCCTGACACTTAACTTCACCAGGATGCCTTTAAATACCTGAAGTTCTATTCACAGAGTACTGTTGCTTATTTAAAGTTCCCACATCCATTTAGCACATCCCATGAAGATTAGTGTCTCCTGCCAAATAATGCCTTTAGCATAGTAAAGCTGTCAGAGTGATTGGAATCCACAGTTCAGCCTTCACTGGAACTTGTGTTTATTTGAGTAAAGTTCAAATGATCAGCAAAGGACAGGAAATAAATTAGTCATAAAATGAAAGAATTATAGGTTTAAATGATGGAAATAGGTAAACTTTCTCCCAAATAGAAGTATTTTGAGAATACCTCCTCTCAACTTACATTTTTTTAGAAAGCAAGAGCAATATTTCTTCTTAGATCATCCATGGGATAAGTTAGAAATCTAATTAGCCAGTTTCTCTCTAATCCATTTAACTATTGCTCCCTTGAAGTTGACGTTGGTTTCTTTGTTCCTTTTGCTTAGGGCTGATGCGTGATCAGCTGTTCAGTCATGCCCAACTTTTTGTGACCACCAGGCTATCAGTCAGTATTTTACCTATGGAAAATCTCTGTTCATGGGGTTTTCCAGGGAAGAATGCTGGAGTGGATTGCCATTTCCTTCTCCAGGGGATCTTTCCGACCCAGGGATCGAACCCGCATCTTTTGCATCTCCTGCATTGGGAGGTGGATTCTTTACCACTAGCACCATACACTGGAAAAGGGAATGGCAAGCCACTTCAATATTCTTGCCTCAAGAACCTCATGAACAGTATGAAAAGGCAAAATGATAGGATACCAAAAGAGGAACTTCCCAGGTCATTAGGTGCCCAGTATGCTACTGGAGATCAGTGGAGAGATAACTCCAGAAAGAATGACGGGATGGAGCCAAAGCAAAAACAATACCCAGTTGTGCATGTGACTGGTGATAGAAGCAAGGTCCGATGCTGTAAAGAGCAATATTGCATAGGAACCTGGAATGTCAGGTCCATGAATCAAGGCAAATTGGAAGTGGTCAAACAAGAGATGGCAAGGGTGAACGTCAACATTCTAGGAATCGGCGAACTGAAATGGACTGGAATGGGTGAATTTAACTCAGATGACCATTATATCTACTACTGCGGGCAGGAATCCCTCAGAAGAAACGGAGTAGCCATCATGGTCAACAAAAGAGTCCGGAATGCAGTACCTGGATGCAATCTCAAAAACGACAGAGTGATCTCTGTTCGTCTCTAAGGCAAGCCATTCAATATCACAGTTATCCAAGTCTATGTCCCAACCAGTAATGCTGAAGAAGCTGAAGTTGAACGGTTTTATGAAGACCTACAAGACCTTTTAGAACTAACACCCAAAAAAGATGTCCTTTTCATTATAGGGGACTGGAATGCTAAAGTAGGAAGTCAAGAAACACCTGGAGTAACAGGCAAATTTGGCCTTGGAATGTGGAATGAAGCAGGGCAAAGACTAATAGAGTTTTGCCAAGAAAATGCACTGGTCATAGCAAACACCCTCTTCCAGCAACACAAGAGAAGACTCTACACATGGACATCACCAGATGGTCAACACNATCTGGAAGTTCACAATTCATGTATTGCTGAAGCATGGCTTGGAGAATTTTGAGCATTCCTTTACTAGCGTGTGAGATGAGTGCAATTGTGCAGTAGTTTGAGCATTCTTTGGCATTGCCTTTCTTTGGGATTGGAATGAAAACTGACCTTTTCCGGTCCTGTGGCCTCTGCTGAGTTTTCCAAATTTGCTGGCATATTGAGTGCAGCACTTTCACAGCATCATCTTTCAGGATTTGAAATAGCTCCACTGGAATTCCATCACCTCCACTAGCTTTGTTCGTATGATGCTTTCTAAGGCCCACTTGACCTCACATTCCAAGATGTCTGGCTCTAGGTGAGTGATCACACCAGCGTGATTATCTTGATCGTGAAGCTCTTTTTTTGTACAGTTCTGTGTATTCTTGCCACCTCTTCTTAATATCTTCTGCTTCTGTTAGGTCCATACCATTTCTGTCCTTTATCGAGTCCATCTTTGGATGAAATGTTCCCTGGTATCTCTAATTTTCTTGAAGAGATCTCTAGTCTTTCCCATTCTGTTGTTTTCCTCTATCTCTTTGCATTGATCGCGGAGGAAGGCTTTCTGATCTCTTCTTGCTATTCTTTGGAACTCTACATTCAGATGCTTTGATTACACTTTGATTACAACCCTGTAATTCCAACCAGAAGATCCAGCTAGGTGACACCTGACTTCCAGAAATTATAAAATGATAAGTGTGCTTTAATTTTTTAAGATAGTAAATTTTGGGGTAGTTTGTTATGTGGCAATAGATAACTAATAACACATCCTGGGACCAAATACCCTTTCCCCTAGGGAAGATGTATTTCAGCCTTCGTGGGGTTGATGAACAGTGTGGCAAGCAAATTCTTCCTTCTCCCAAAATATCCCCTTAGTTGCTCTGGTTTTACATTGTTAAACTAGACAAAGTGTATTTCAGTCACTGGGGAATATTGCTGTGGTCTTAGTTCTTTTGAGACAAACAGTATTATCTTTAAGTTCTCTTCCAACAGGCATGAGTTAGGAACTTATGTCTCTAAGGAGGCTAGAGTTTTCCTTCTGGGGACTATTGTAGTAAACAGTTCACACATTCTGTTACCCTGAAGTTAGTCAGTCCTTGACCCTTGGGGGTTATCTCTAAAGAGGAATTTTTCCTAAGATAATTTCAAGGCAGCAAATAGGGAAATTTATGATACATTTGTGAGCTGTCTGTCTTCACTCCTGTTTAGGGAAATGCTCCCAAATCTTTGTAGGCATGTCTGGATGTGAGAGTTGGACCGTGAAGAAGGCTGAGCACTGAAGAATTGATGCTTTTGAACTGTGGTGTTGGAGAAGACTCTTGAGAGTCCCTTGGACTGCAAGGAGATACAACCAGTCCATTCTGAAGGAGATCAGCCCTGGGATTTCTTTGGAAGGAACGATGCTAAAGCTGAAGCTCCAGTACTTTAGCCACCTCATGCGAAGAGTTGACTCATTGGAAAAGACTTTGATGCTGGGAGGGATTGGGAGCAGGAGGAGAAGGGAACGACAGAGGATGAGATGGCTGAATGGCATCACTGACTCGATGGACGTGAGTCTGAGTGAACTCCGGGAGTTGGTGATGGACAGGGAGACCTGGCGTGCTGTGATTCATGGGGTCGCAAAGAGTCAGACACGACTGAGCGACTGAACTGAACTGAACTGAACTAAAGAGGCTAAAATATTCAAGCATTTCCCATGGGGAAAGTTGAGGATCTGTCCTGAGTTTACATCTGTGGGCAAGTTACTGAACAAAGAGTTGATGCATGCATCCACAATGCCTTGGCCCTGCAGGCATTCAGCAGTGTGTTGACCTTACTCATAAAGAAGCTGCTGTATACGTTATGTTCTTTATCTAAAGAATCCAGCTTAAATGGATTGGCTGGAATTAGGAGTATTTGCAGGAACCTAGACACATGGTCGTCCACATAAACTTAATGCAATTCACAGTGAGGAGAAATTACTAAGGATATAAGTAACTTTACAAAAAAAAAGTATTGCGAATTCTCTGGTGGTCCAGTGGTTAGGACTCTGGTATCACTGCTGATGTTCGATCCATGCCTGGATTTGAGTCATGGTCGGGGAACTAAAATCCTACAAGCTGTGCAGTGCAGCTAAAAGAAAAAGAAAACAATTCCATTTACAATTGCACCAAAATAATACTTAGTAATAAACTTGACAAAGTAAGTGCAGAAGTTATACATTGGAAGCTACAGAATATTGCTTAAAGAAGTTAAAGAACTAAATAGTGGAAAGACATCCAGAATCATGAGATGGAAAACTTAATCTTTTATAGATGACAGTAATCTCCAAATTGGTCTACAGATTCAGTGTAATTCCTGCCAGAGTATCATTGACTTATACGTAGAAAATGCTGCTGCTGCTAAGTCGCTTCAGTCGTGTCCAACTCTTTGTGACCTCATGGACTGTAGCCTATCAGGCTCCTCTGCCCATAGGATTTTCCAGGCAACAGTCCTGGAGTAGATTGCCATTTCCTTCTCCAGGGAACCTTCCCAACCCAGGGATCAAACTTGGGTCTCCTGCACTGTAGACAGATGTGTTACCGTCTAGCCACCAGGGAAATCCTAGATAACCCTAAAGTTAA
Organism: Oreotragus oreotragus; assembly: GCA_006410675.1. NCBI lineage: Eukaryota > Metazoa > Chordata > Mammalia > Artiodactyla > Bovidae > Oreotragus > Oreotragus oreotragus. Next base: position 116,834 of record SJYX01012510.1, on the reverse strand, counting down.
TATGAAAATTCAAGGGACCTAGAATAACCAAAGGGCTTCCCAGGTGGTGCTAGTAATAAAGAACCTGCCTGCCAGTGCAGAGGGCATGGCAATCGACTCCATTATTCTTGGCCTGGAGAATCCATGTACAGAGGAGCCTGGCAGGCCATGATTCATAGGGTCGCAAAGATTTGTATATGACTGAAGCGTCAAGGCTGTATAGTGTCACCCTGCTTATTTAACTTATATGCAGTGTACATCATGAGAAACGCTGGAATGGAAGAAACACAAGCTGGAATCAAGATTGCCGGGAGAAATATCAATAACCTCAGATATGCTGATGACACCACCCTTATGGCAGAAAGTGAGGAGGAGCTAAAAAGCCTCTTGATGAAAGTGAAGGAGGAGAGTGAAAAAGTTGGCTTAAAGCTCAACATTCAGAAAACGAAGATCATGGCATCCAGTCCCATCACTTCATGGGAAATAGATGGGGAAACAGTGGAAACAGTGTCAGACTTTATTTTGGGGGGCTCCAAAATCACTGCAGATGGTGACTGCAGCCATGAAATTAAAAGATGCTTACTCCTTGGAAGGAAAATCATGACCAACCTAGACAGCATATTAAAAAGCAGAGATATTACTGTGTCAACAAAGGTCCGTCTAGGTCAAAGATTTGGTTTTTCCAGTAGTCATGTATATATGTGAGAGTTGGACTATAAAGAAAGATGAGCACGGAAGAATTGATGCTTTTGAACTGTGGTGTTCGACCTGTCTCTTATACACATCTAGATGTGTATAAGAGACAGCGTCAAGGCTGTATATTGTCACCCTGCTTATTTAACTTATATGCAGAGTACATCATGAGAAACGCTGGAATGGAAGAAACACAAGCTGGAATCAAGATTGCCGGGAGAAATATCAATAACCTCAGATATGCTGATGACACCACCCTTATGGCAGAAAGTGAGGAGGAGCTAAAAAGCCTCTTGATGAAAGTGAAAGAGGAGAGTGAAAAAGTTGGCTTAAAGCTCAACATTTTGAAAACAAAGATCATGGCATCTGGTCCCATCACTTCATGGGAAATAGATGGGGAAACAGTAGAAAGAGTGTCAGACTTTCTTTTTTGGGGCTCCAAAATCACTGCAGATGGTGACTGCAGCCATGAAATTAGAAGGTGCTTACTCCTTGGGAGAAAAGTTATGAGCAACCTAGATAGTATATTCAAAAGCAGAGACATTACTTTGCCGACTAAGGTCCTTCTAGTTGAGGCTATGGTTTTTCCAGTGGTCATGTACGGATGTGAGAGTTGGACTCTCTGAAGGAGATCAACCCTGAGATTTCTTTGGAAGGAATGATGCTAAAGGTGAGGCTCCAGTACTTTGGCCACCTCATGAGAAGAGTTGACTCATTAGAAAAGACTCTGATGCTGGGAGGGATTGGGGGCAGGAGGAGAAGGGGACGACCGAGGATGAGATGGCTGGATGGCATCACAGACTCGAGATGTGAGTCTGAGTGAACTCCGGGAGATGGTGATGAACAGGGAGGCCTGGCGTGCTGCGATTCATGGGTTCGCAAAGAGTCGGACACGACTGAGCGACTGAACTGAACTGAGCACCATACAGGCTCATATCCTGAGCTTTTCCCCTTTCAAATTATATGGTCACTAATATAATCACCGAGACTAGGGGTTCTCTTTTCATTCTCCCTAAACTTTAAGCTGAACCCCTGCCTTAAACTACCAGATTTCATTTCTTAAAAACATTCAGTGTTGCAAAAGTGTTTAAAGATAAGATTTTGACAGTCCACCAAGTCCTGGCACTAATAAGAGAGAGTATTATTTCCCATTAACCACAGACCTCTACAAATTCCTTTCCTATCATATTTGTACTTTTCATGGTCTTGCTTCCTAAAATTTTGCCAAACATCCTTCTTTTGAGTGTCATCAGTCCAAGACTGAGCAAGGAGATGGCCAGTCTTGATCAGACAACTTGGAAAATGAGACTTCTCTTGTTTCTTCATTAAAAAAAAAGCTAGTAATTTTGTGTACGCATTTATTTTTGGCTGTGCTGGCTCTTCACTGCTGCTCAGGCTCTCCGGTTTGGGGAGCGGGGGCTGCTCTCCGGTTGTGGTACGCGGACTTCTCATTGCAGTGGGGTTCTCTTGGTGCAGAGCACAGGCTCTAGGTCGCACCAGCTTCAGTAGTCGTGGCGTGTAGGCTCACCAGTTGCAGCTCCTGGGCTCTGGGGCACAGGCTCCATAGTTGTGGCACACGGGCTTAGCTCACGTTGGCACGTGGAACCTTCCTGGATCAGGGATCGAACCTGCATCTCTTGCATTAGCAGGTGGATTCTTTACCACTGGTGGTGGAAGCTCCTTCCCATATTTCTAGATAAAATGTATTTCAGCCAGCCACTTTGCTTGACTATTGGAGAATGCATGTTTCAGGTGGGTGAATAGAACAGTCTCTCAACCAAGTTCATCTCTGACCTGAACTTTCAGCCGTCAGAAAGACCCAATTACTTCTTCATTGACTGGTGAATTATTAGTTGTTACAGCTGAATTCTTCTTTGTGAAATATCATGTTTTTGCAACCTGGCTACAAATATTGCGTCTAAATCATATTTTGTTTGTTTCTTCCCTTATTCTTCCTTCTGCAGGATTCCCTCGACCGTGTGGTCATAATTACAACTTTACTGTGTCTTATTATGCTTCCTCAGACAGTTTTGCCCTTTGATATTTTTTTGCATGGATGAATAGGGGCTTACTGCGTACGACCATAGCACTAGTCTTTCAGAGGTTGCTTTTTCAATTAATTTCTGGTCAGTTGAAGTTAGAAGGATCTCTGCGTCAATTTATCTATTCCTTCAATCCCAAAATGGAAAGAGACTTACTATAACAACAGATGTGGGCATCGATATTTCTTTTTGTTTTTTAAGTTAAGGTAGTTTTTATTGTTTTTTGTTTGTTTTTTTTTTGGTTGCTCTGGGTCTTTGTTGCCTCTTCTGGGCTTCTCTTGTTGTGGGGAATGGGCTTAGTTGCCCTTTGGCGTGTAGAATCTTAGTTTTTCAATCAAGAATGGACCCTACACTGGAAGTCAGATTCTGAATCACTGGACCACCAGGGAAATCCCAATATTTCTTTGAATCCACTTCTTTCCTCCTTGACCCTGCATCGCCTATGGGTAACCCACCCAGGGCCTCTTCCTATGGGAGTGTTATACTGAGGAAGTGGTTTGAAAAGCATCGTAAGACTTACCTACTGAAAGTCTTCACACACACAAGGTTTTTTGTAGGGTTTGTTTTTTTTTTTCCAGGTGTTTTGCTGTAATGCCTCTTTGAAAGAGTGTTTACACTTTGGGGGGCACCTGGGAGGTAACATCTCAGTCTCTGTCAATCCCCTGTCTAAGGCCACATGAGTTCTATCATATGGGTTCTGCAGCACCAGAACTTCTGTTAGAGCTTCTTTTACTTACTTAGGAAAGGTTTTTTTCCTTTTGCATTCTGAAGGCATTTCTTACTATCAGTATAAAGTGATGTGAACCAAGGAGGTGACATTGGGGACAAGTTTTATATTCTGTCTCCTGTACATAGTTGGTGTCGTAATCTATCAATTCCTTGATGACAGCTATAATATCTTATATATCATTGCATCAAATGTCTTGAACACAGTAAGCATTCTAAATTTTTGTTGAAGAAGGAAAAAAATTTAGTAAATGGGGGTAAAATAAAGAATAACAAAATAGCAGTGTTGGTTTAAGGGTAGCTTGCGCAGTATTGTGAAAAAAAAAAAAAGTCTTTTAAATCACATTCAGAGATCAGTGGGTTTTCTAATGATTGTATAACCAGATAGGAAGTTTCGAGTAAATCACATAGGAAATACTTTTATATGGTCAGGGAGGCAGCTGAGTGATGAGATTTTTCTTTATTATGTGTAGCCACTTGGACTGCAGTCCAATTTTGCTTCATATACGCATACTTATATCATAATAAATTGTTAGATATGTAAAAATTTTAACAAGAATAGCAAAATAATAAGCAAAGACCATGTTATAGAAATACTCATGTCACTCAAACGTAAGAACTGTGTTGGGTTTTTCCATGTGTTTTTATGTATGTGTCCTTTATGTAGTACTATAATCAGTATACTTTTTTCTTTTGCTTTTTCAGCTAACATGATAGTTTTCCATGGAATCATTAAATTTTAATCCTGCACACATGTTATGGGATTATGAGATCTGGCATCTTAGCATGTGTGTAGAGATTTTGCCAACAGAGTTTGTAGGCCAAAGATGAGTAAGACTGGCTTTCTTAGGGCAGTACATTAAATATTGTTTGATTGCTTTTTCCCCAGCAGTGTTCTTTTGGGAATCTAGTTTAAATTTGTGGCTAAACAAAAAGAAGATATTCTGCTATATTGGTTAAAGTGTGGTGGTGGGGGGTATATATTTCTATTTACTAAATATATCATATCTCAAAATTATAAAAAAGTAAGTAGTTTGTGCAGTTCAGAGGATTTTGTTGTTGGTGGTCATGGCCCTTGTATAGAGAATCAAAAAGATGTTACCAAGTGTTTATGAAGTGATTCTGTTAGTAGAACTTTGAAGTGGTTTTTTTTTTTTTAATAGTTTAAAGGTATTTGAACATAGGACTGTGTGTTTGAAATCTGTCTTTGAACCTCCTTCAGCTTTTTTTTTTAACCCTGTGTGACCTTGGTTAAGACATCTAATCATAACTTAAAGATATGAATAAAAATATTTGATGTTGATTATGATTTTGATGATGGGTAATTCATGACCTGTAGGGCTACTGTGAAAAATTATGTTGAGGACTTCTACGGCAGTCCAGTGGTTAAGACTCTTAGCTTCCAGTGGAGGGGAAGCAGATTTGGTCCCTGATTGGACTACTAAGATCCCATATGCCAAGTGGTATAGCCAAAATGAATAAACAAAAGAAAAGAAAAATGAGTATAAGTTGCGTTGAGCTTTGTAGAACACCATTTTGTTATGAAATAAAGTTGTCAAAAGGCCCCCATTCTTACCAGTAAGCATAGAGAAAGAGGCTGGGAATTGGAAACTGGCATGGCAATTTGGGGTTTCCAAGCCTGCTCCCTTGACTCAAGCGTGGTGGTAGCGAGGGGGTCAGTCCCGCCTGGCAGGGAGGCCCTGTCCAGGTCTGGGTGAACTGACTCACCTGACTTCTTTTCTCTGGAGCCTAGCCCTGTGTTGAGATGCTTGGAGGCTTGAGACAAAGCCTGCAAGCCTTTTTCCAATCGGCAGCCTCCTGCATCTGCTTTGAGTACTGGCAGTAAAAGGCTTCTGTTAGTCCACATGCCACAAATCAGTTCTGAATTAAAAAAAATAGATTTCTGTTCTTTTGTGTGCAGGGCAATGAGGGGGCCGGAAATAAGGTCTTTCTTTTGTGTCCCTAGTTCAGAAAAAATTGATTATTTCCATTAAAGATGGGGTTTTCATGGAAGAGAGAGATTGGTGACAGAAGGCTTACCCAGCACAATGCTGTTAATCTACTCGAGCAAATTTAGACTGATATTGACAGAACAGGCAAGACCACGCCCCCTGGAACCTGTCCAGTTTGTGTCTTACTTGTTATAGTCATTAAAAGGATAACTGAAAAACTCGGGGTCGGTTGTAAAATTACTGTTTTTATTTTCTGTGAGCGGGAGTTCCATGAACTGTTTGTCAGGAAATAGTGGGGGGAGAAAAGTAGCCACACACTTTGAGCTAGTCAGTCACTCCTGAATCCACGAGCATCATCGTTTTGTTAATTTCATCAACATGTTCATTTCTTTCAGCTCCATGTTCATGCATGTCTTTTAACCCGGAAACAAGAAGACTGTCCATAGGTCTAGACAATGGTACAATCTCAGTAAGTACCCGTAAATAAGATTTCCAGTTGAAATACTTCCCCCTCCTATGGAGTATGTATATGTGTATTGTGATGAAAATTATTTATTAGTGTTTTTTTTTCAAATTAGCAGATTAATTTTCTTGCCAAATTAAGTGGAAATTGCAGTGCAGCAAATACTGGTAAGGTGCAGGAAGGGGTGTCATCAGTATCGAATGCCAATGAGATTCGGCTTGATATACACGTTCACCTTCATGGTGGTTAGAATAGGGGCATTACAAGGCCATGGGGTGGACTCCCTGGTTCCGGGGATTGGCAAGAGCAAGCTGTGATTCTAGCGGCTTTGATGAGATGGTTAAGCATGGCGCTGTACGTGGCCCCATGTAAGTGACAGGACATGAGGAAGTGCTCTCCTAGACCTGGGTGTCTGATCTCAACTTTGATACTTGATGTTGACCTCCTTCTTCCTCCTGCTCCTTGGGGTCTCCTTTACTGCCCTCTAACATGTGAATAGAATTCTATCCATTTGTACAAATTTGTTAAGAAAGCACAGGACCCAGATTTAGTCTGTTGAGTAGATCCAGATAAATATTAGACCCATTGGTTAGAGATCTTGAGGGAGCTGAAGTGATCAGAGATTGGAATCTCAGGTTTTATGACTTAATCATCATTTTACATATTTATTTTCAGCTAGTGTATTAACTAGTAAGATGGCTGATCTGGTAAATTCTCCAGGATTGTCTTTACTCGTGGGCAAGAGAGGCCCTGCTTTGAGACCTGGGAATTAGAGGACCCCTCTCTGGCACGCCTCCCCACAGGATGAAGGATCTGAGGGGCCAGAGGTTGTGTGCAGCCTCAGCCTTCACTCCACTCACGCCCATGCTCTGGGTACTTGACTTTGGAAACTTCCTGCCCCCAAAGAGCTTAGGGCCTGCTTCTAGGGCCTCGATGGGCCTTTTCCCTGGATCTGTCCTGAGGAGGATAAAACTAATGTGTGTCTTTAGCCTGAAGGGTGGTTCAGGGGCAGTGGTTTGAGGTGGGTAGGATGTCCTCATGGGTGGGCAAGGCCCCTCAAGGTGTTGGTGGAACTGGGAGTGGAAAGGGGTGTGGGTTGGCCCTCTCCTGTCGCCACACTATGACAGGGAACTTCAAAGGGCCTAAAAATTCTGACTTTATACCGGTGCCTCCAAGTGGCTGAAGGTATGTTTGTCTAGATTAGAGGAAGAGACCATATCTAATAGTTTAACTTAACTTAAAACTTTTAACAAATTTAGATACATGGATTGTGGGTCTTCCTTTCTGGTCTTGACCCAGCCCCGCTTCGGGGTCTCAAGAGGCGAACCTGACATTTGCTATTTGATCTTTAGTGAACACATTTGTTGGGTGGTTGTTATGGAAATTTTAACAATATTTTAACAATATTGTTACATATAACAGTCAGTCCTTTGCCAGATATTTACACAAGTCCTATAAGATCTAATGCATTTGGGAGGTCTGTAAACCCTGTTCCTTAGGATGGAATCGAAGGTCATGATACAGACTGTTGTCTTTTTTAAAGAGACCCATTTTTAACAAGTGTGGTGTGTGTGTGCAGTATAAATTTACTTTTAAAAGGCAGGGAGAGATAATTGGATTGTTCAGTGAGCTGAAGTTTCATCGCAAGAGAAAATCTGAAAAGATGAGCTGAGATGCAGTTCATGCAATAGTCTGTGTGACACTCACTCTCTGTGAAAAGCCTTCTCTGTGTGTATAGCATAGAAGAGATTCTTTGCATTTTGTGAAATCAGTATTGGGGATTGATGGGTGCTGATAAATTTGGCTTTGAAGGCAAGACAGGTGAGCAAAGTAAGTTCTGGAGAGTTCTGGCTATTTATTGTATCATTATTCCTTTAGAAAATGAAATTGCCAGAAAACTGGATCATAGTGAGGAACTGGACTAAAATGGTTCTCTAGGTGTGTCAGCTTGGTGTCAAGATACCAAATCTCATCTTACTCAATCTTCTAAAAAAGATTAAGACTCCGGCTTGAATGAAATAATTTCCTTAAAATTCTCTCTTGTATATTGCTGAAGAAGATGAATTGTATACCCTGCCTGTTTTCATCTGAAGAATTGTAAAGAGCTCTGCATTAGGGAACAATATAGCGAGAGAACAGGGTGTTTAACGTTCAGAATTCTCATTGGTCACTACAAATACGAGGTTCTTTACTAAAAATGCTTACAGAATCTCACCTATGGAATAGTTTACTTGCTGGACATCTGAAATTCTTTTCAGAGACCGTAAATTTTCTGTTTCCTGAATATACCAAATATATTTTAGAAGAAATACTAGTGGTTCACTTACTTTAAAACACAGAAAGTAAATGGTTATTCCACTTTATTTTGCTGCATAAAAGAGATTGAAGAGGCAGTTAACCTTGTGTAACTGAGCAGTGTATTAAAAATGAAGTAGAGGGCTTCCCTGGTGGCTCAGTGGTAAAGAGTCTGCCTGCTAATATAGGAGGAGACACAGGTTTGATCCCTGATCCGGGAAAATCCGACATGCTGCGGGGCAGCTAAGCCTCTGAGCCACAACTATTGAGCCAGCGCTCTGGAGCCAGGGAGCCACAGCTACTGAAGCCCCCGTGCCCTAGAGCCCGCGCCCCGCAGCGAAAGCGCGCACACCGCGTCTAGAGAGTAGCTCCCCCTCACCGCAGCCAGAGGAAAGCCTGAGCAGCAGCCCAGACGGAGCTCAGCCAGAAATAAACACAGCCTTTACAAAAGTGAAATAGAGATGACACAGAGAGAGGCCATTCTTTCTAAAGCTGGGCCACGAAAGGAGAGGGTAAGAGAGAAGGTGAGTGCTAGAGCAAGATGTGATAGCAGACGAGCGCCTAGAGGGGCCGGAACAACGTGGAGAACTTAGGTTTGGGAAAGAGTGGGGAGACTTTTAATTTTTAAGAAGGGGAAAGACAGGGGCTGTTTTGAGATACAAGAGAGGAATGACCTTTTACTTTTCTCGTGAAGTAGCAAGTTAGATCACCTGCTGAGAGAAGCAAAACTGAAGGAGGGTTATTTTCACGTGCATAGCTTTTGTTCTCTCTGATCGTGTAGCCCAGGCCTCCTTCTGCCGTCTTGGTCGACAGTCCCAGTTCTCTCTCAAGGTCTTGTTCAAACGCCATCTTTTCTCTCCTTCTTTTTTTCCTTTTTCCTTGCCCTGGCGGTTCCTGAGGCCTCCCAATTAAAACTTATCACACACAATACTCGGTAGGTTAGTTATATCATACTGCTTATTTAACCTGTTTTGTGGAAAGTTTTCAAGTCTGTCTCTTCCGTTAAAGTGTTCACTAAGGAACGGGCCAGTCTTTAATCCATCTCCTCTCCCATTGGATCTTAGCTAGTACGGTTCTTTGTAGTACAAATTAGGGACTCAGTGAATAATTTGTTAAATAAGTTGTTGACTAAGTATATATAGTATATATTAATATAGTTGGTTGTAATAAGCACCTGCTTAAATTCTGAGATAGTTTATTTGTACAGGTCTCTTGCTGTTCAAAATGATTTTCACAATGGAACTAACTTCTACAGGGGAAGAAGTTCTGCCAATAATTTAATTCATCCTGCATTTGAGTTTTCAGAAACGCCTTCTGTTTTAATGTTGAAAGAAGTCAGTCAGATTGTGCTAACTGCTATTCCTGATGAAGCAGGACTTAAAAATTTTTTGTGTCGTAATGCCTTGTGTATTCTAGTCAGCCAACAAATATGTAAATATCAGCTGTGTGCAAACCGTTCTGCTCAGCTCTAACATGTGGCTCCTGATGTCAAAGAGCTTGTTCAGCTTGAGGCAGAATGAAAAGTGAAATTATGAAATAAATATTAATAAAACAAAGTAAAAAAAATACAGCAGGAATAGCACTATACTGGTAAACGTGATGGTGGCAAGCTGGTGAGGTCAGAAGAAAGTAGTGGAGAACAGTCTGGGGCGGCGCCATGGAGACTGATAGAGATAGGAAGGAAAAGGTATTTTAGGCACAATGAATGGCATGGGAGGGAGGTGTGTGGGTAACACTCATGCTCATCTTTATATTTTTCCTTCTTCATCCAAACTGTTAGGGAAGGAGTTCCGTGGTCGTCCAGTGGTTAGGAATCTGCCTGCCAATGCAGGGGAAATGGGTTCGATCCCTGATCTGGGAAGATGCCACATGCCTCAGGGCAGCTAAGCCTGTGCACCCTTGAGCCTGTGCTCTGAACCAAGAGAGGCCACCACAATGAGAAGACAGAGTACTACAGTTAGAGAAAGGCTATACGCAGCAAGCAAGCCCCAGTGCAGCCAAACAAGTAAATAAACCAACAACAGAAAAAACTAAAAAAACAAACAAAAAGAAAAAAACAAAACAAAACTGATAGGGAGCCAAAAGTTTTATTAAAATCTTGCCAAGATAAATACATAGTCACTGGAAAGTTTTTGAACAAGGCCCCAAGTTTATAAAATCTCTGTTCTTTGAAGATGAATTTCATATATGTGTTACAGGAAGTTTGATTGTGATGAGAGGAAAGGATTGCTCTATATAGTGGTGAGCATTCAGAATAAGGGTTATTGTATAAAAATAAATGATATTGACCATGTATGGATTTGATGCTCCATTTTGGTAGTTCTTGTGGTTATTATAGTCTTCGAGTTCGTATCATTGATCCAAGGGAATGAAAAAGGAAAGAGAATAAACCTTTATTGAGCATTACTACATACCAGGCACTCTGCATGCGCGTGTTCAGTCGTGTCTGACTCTTTGAGACCCTTTGGACTGTAATCCACCAGCCTCCTCTGTCCGTGGGCTTTTCCAGGCAAGAATTCCATTACCATTTCCTCCTCCAGGGGATCTTTCCAACCTGGGAATCGAACCTCATTGCCTGCATAGCAGGCAGACTGTTTACCTGCTGAGCCATTGGGGAAGCCCCATCAGGCACTCTGCTTTATGTATATTCCCTCATTAGAGCTTCAAAGTAATTCTATGATGTAGGTGATGTTACTCACATTTTTCGGATAAGACTAAGGCCTAGAGAGTTCACGTGCTTCCCCGGCTCACTAAGCCAGGAAATACCTGCTAGTGGAGCTAGGGACTCTGTGCGCCTTGGAGCCTGGGCTTTGTTCTCACCCCACACTGCTGGTCAGGAGCCCTTCCTGCCTCTGTTCAAGGCTTTCCATCCTGCCTGTTGCCTCATTTGGTTACGGGTCTGTTTCCTTCACCTGACTGTCATCTGCCTGAAGGCAGAGGCCACGTGCTTCCTTCCGTGTTGTTTCCTGGGCATGGAAACTTTGTGAAAGGTCTATTGAAGGAAAAAGGGAAGGCATTGCAGTTCCTGCCACTCAGGATACTACAGCCAAAGTTGGGCACTTAACCAGAAGGATAAAATTACTCTCAACAGTCGATGCGATGAGTGCACCTTGTGTTTAAATGACAGGCTTAAGCGTATAGAAGAATTTGTTGTCCATACTCTGCTTCCTGANAGGGAAGGCACTGCAGTTCCTGCCACTCAGGATACTACAGCCAAAGTTGGGCACTTAACCAGAAGGATAAAATTACTCTCAACAGTCGATGCGATGAGTGCACCTTGTGTTTAAATGACAGGCTTAAGCGTATAGAAGAATTTGATGTCCATACTCTGCTTCCTGAAATTAGTGAGACAGATACATAAAGCAGACAACTAAAAAACCTAAATAGAAATATTATGTGTTCCTGAAAGTTTGTGGGACTGCTGGAATCCTTGGAGTTCCTTGCCTGGTAGATGGGTCACTCCAGTCCCTGCCCGCATCTTTTTTATTTTTTTAATTATTATTATTTTTTGTTTTGGTCATACAGTGCAGGATGTGGGATCTTAGTTCCTTTACCAGGGGTCAGCCCCTTGCCCCCTGCATTGGGAGCTCAGAGTCTTAACCACTGGACCACCAGGGAAGTTGCCCTGCCCACATCTGCACATGGCCTTACTCTCTGTGTCTTCACATGACCTCCTTATAAGTCATTGGATGGAGGGCTCACCCTCATCCAGTATTATCTCCTTTTAACTAATTATACCTGCAGAGACCTTAGTTCCAAATAATGTCATATTCTGAGGTTCCAGGTGGATATGGATTTTGGAAGGACAGTATTCAACTCAGTGTACCTGGCGATAATGTTATTTACAGAGTCCTGACACTGTGATGTCCTAATGTTATTTACTGTGTCCTGACAGTTGCTTAGGAAGCAATTTTGTGAATGTGAAAAATGATGCCTTTGGAAGTATCTAAAGATATTAATGTTCAAACTGGATTTAGAAAAGGCAGAAGAACCAGAGATCAAATTGCCAACATTCGTTGGATCATCAAAAAGCAAGAGAGTTCCAGAAAAACATCTACTTCTGCTTTATTGACTACACCAAAGGCTTTGACTGTGTNGCATGAACTGTAGCCTCACCAGGCTTCTCTGTCTATGGGATTTTCCAGGCAAGAATACTGGAGCAGGTTGCCATTTCCTGCTCCAGGGGATCTTCCCGACACAGGGATCGAAGCCGGGTCTCTTAGTCTCCTACACTGGCAGGCAGATTCTTCACCACTGAGCCACCAGGGAAGCTCTTCCCCTAGATTAAGTGGTATATATTGGGTAGGTCACATGTCAAGATAGTGGTGACAGAGCTAGGACCTTCTCGACTCCCAGACATATTTTCTTCTAACCGTACCAAACCAATTCCTTCACACAGCTAGGACAGCATCATTATAGTGAGTTGCCCTAGGATGATCACTAATGAATTGGAAGCTTGTGTTATTCCATGAATTTAGTCATTGCTAAAATAATGCTTTTTAAAGAATTTGGGTGTTTAATGTAACAAGGTGTCGTGGATGAGTTGTTTATCACTACAGGTTATAATAAGCCTGCAGGGGCTGAACCCAAAGGGTGAGGTCACGTTCTGCGGTGATGACAAGTAACCCATGTATAAAGCCCTTCAGCTGTACCCAAGCTTAGTGTACAGTCAGGTCACTCCTTCTGGTGGGAAAGTCATCAGAAAACCTTCACCTTGATCAGCTCAGACACCACAGTACTACAGCCAACTGGCTCCAGCCTATCAACCATCACGGTGCATTTCAGGGTTTGTACTTACAGAATTGATGTCACTTCTGGAATTTCGCTGCCTTCGAAGAACTTCCCAGGTGGCGCTAGTGGTAAAGAACCCACCTGCCAGTGCAGGAGACATAAGAGACCTGGGTTCGCTCCCTGGGTTGCGAAGATCCCCTGGAGGAGGGCATGGCAACCCATTCCGGTATTCTTGCCTGGAGAATCCCATGGACAGAGGAGCCTGCAGACTGTAGGCCATATGGTCACAAAGAATCAGGCATGACTTAACACGCTTGCACAGGATTGCTGGTGTGACACCGTGCACACCATGCATGAGTAATATCCTGCTCATGAGCTCAGTGGAGGCTAGGTTTGAAGAAAGTTTCAAAAGGTCCTCTGTTTGGAGACATGTAGACCTGTAATCTCCCGGGCTTCCTTTGAAACTCTCACACAGTTTACGATTACACTAGCTTAGCTTATGATTCCCTCGTTCTCCCATGGTTTCTACCACAGAAGACCATCTTTTCTGAGTTTTTTCATCGTTCTATGACCCTGGACTTTCTGGTGTGAGGAGTTCCTTTTATAGACTGTTAAGTGGCCATTGGGCTTCCCTAGTGGCTCACTGGTAAAGGATCCGCCTTCCAATGCAGGAGACTTGGGTTCAATTCCTGCGTCTGGAAGAACCCCTGGAGAAGGAAGTGGCAACCCACTGCAATATTCTTGCCTGGGAAATCCCATGGACAGAGGAGCCTGGTGGACTACGTCCATGGGTCTGCAAAAGAGTCGCAAGACTTAGCCCCGAAACAACGAGGTAGCCATTCTCTTCTGAGTTTGTGCTAATAAGCTATATAAACTTAAATATGTATAAATATTCAAATATCATCATTAAATACACATACATATGTATATATATATCTAAATCTTTCTTCCTGCTTAGCAGAACAAGCGCCCTCGAGTTCTGACATGCTAGTTGCTTACTATTTATTCATACAGTATAATTCACTGAAGGTGATTTTGTCAAAGAAAACTCTGATGATAGGAGTGTTTGTTTGAGTCACAAACCTTGAAATCTATTAAAAACAAGCCTGTCTCTTCCTATTATGTCATTGTATAGGTAGTTCAGTTCTCTTTGTTCAATATCTGAAGGTTTTCTTAAAAGCTTGGTTAAATCGTACTGAATGCATATTCCAAGATTTTTTCATGGCACCTCTATCACAATTACGAACTTTTGAAGGTCCCCTTGATCCCACTTTTAGACCAATTCTGTAGCATGAGTACCCATAGGAGCACCCAGATTGCCCTGCATTTTAAGTCAGGTGCTAAGAAGATCCAATAGAGTGTGTAGTAGGTTGAAATCATTTATATGCTCCCTACAGGAGGTACCTGCCACAAAGGTGGCCTTATTAGGATTATTGTATTACTGTTTTATTTTTTAAAAAAACACTTTTTTTAGCTGTGCTGCTCAGCTTGTAGGATCTTCTCTGACTGAACCTGGGCCACAGCACCGCTGGAGCACCAGGGAACTCTCCATATCCATATTACTATTTTATGTTTCCTAGAAATGACTTAAAAATTATGACTTTTCTAAAAAATATTTGTTTGGCCGTGCCAGGTCTTAGCTGTGACACGTGGAGTCTAACTCCCTGACCGGGAATCCAGCCCGGGCCTCCTGCATTGGAAGCATGCAGTCTTAGCCCCTGGACCGCCAGGGAAGTCCCTTACTGTTTTAGAAGGTGGTCATCTTATCTTGGCCACATCAAACAGTGTGTCTATGGTTCAGAAAGGAACTAGCTAGGAACTGATGAGTACGTTATGTTCCGGTTACTTTCCCTTTGTCTTGTTCCACAATAATCTCTCCCTACGCCTGGATCCTTCCTGCTAGCTTTTTTTTTTCCTTTATTTACGGCTGTGCTGGGTCCCTGTTGCTGCACGCGGGCTTCCTCTGGCTGCCGTGAGCTGGGGCTTCTCTAATCGCTGTCCTCGGGCTTTTCACAGCAGCGGCCTCCCTTGTGGGGCACGACTCGGCACTCAGGCTTCAGTATCTGTGGTGCCTGGGATTCCCTGACCCCGGGGAGGTGGGATCTTCAAACTCCCGTCTTCTGCATCGGCAGGAGGATTCTTTACCACTGAGTCACCAGGGACGAACCCCACCCCCCACCCTACCCGTTAGCTTTTAAACTCAACTTTCCTGTTAGGAAAAACAAAGTTTGTTTCTTAAGAACAGCTCACTCCCGGTTCACAAATGGCCTCTCTCTCTTCTCTCCTTATTATCAAACATCTCCACAGACTTGTCTGTAGTCTCCTTCTACATTTCCTCCCTCCCCCTGTTGCCTGAAAGCACGGCAACCTGGTCTCCAGTCTCATCAATCAATCCAAACAGCGCTGGCTGTGGCTACAAAAGACCTCCATGTGCATCTGCCTGGCATACAGTATAATTCACTGAAGGTGATTTTGTCAAAGAAAACTCTGATGATAGGAGTGTTTGTTTGAGTCACAAACCTTGAAATCTATTAAAAACAAGCCTGTCTCTTCCTATTATGTCATTGTATAGGTAGTTCAGTTCTCTTTGTTCAATATCTGAAGGTTTTCTTAAAAGCTTGGTTAAATCGTACTGAATGCATATTCCAAGATTTTTTCATGGCACCTCTATCACAATTACGAACTTTTGAAGGTCCCCTTGATCCCACTTTTAGACCAATTCTGTAGCATGAGTACCCATAGGAGCACCCAGATTGCCCTGCATTTTAAGTCAGGTGCTAAGAAGATCCAATAGAGTGTGTAGTAGGTTGAAATCATTTATATGCTCCCTACAGGAGGTACCTGCCACAAAGGTGGCCTTATTAGGATTATTGTATTACTGTTTTATTTTTTAAAAAAACACTTTTTTTAGCTGTGCTGCTCAGCTTGTAGGATCTTCTCTGACTGAACCTGGGCCACAGCACCGCTGGAGCACCAGGGAACTCTCCATATCCATATTACTATTTTATGTTTCCTAGAAATGACTTAAAAATTATGACTTTTCTAAAAAATATTTGTTTGGCCGTGCCAGGTCTTAGCTGTGACACGTGGAGTCTAACTCCCTGACCGGGAATCCAGCCCGGGCCTCCTGCATTGGAAGCATGCAGTCTTAGCCCCTGGACCGCCAGGGAAGTCCCTTACTGTTTTAGAAGGTGGTCATCTTATCTTGGCCACATCAAACAGTGTGTCTATGGTTCAGAAAGGAACTAGCTAGGAACTGATGAGTACGTTATGTTCCGGTTACTTTCCCTTTGTCTTGTTCCACAATAATCTCTCCCTACGCCTGGATCCTTCCTGCTAGCTTTTTTTTTTCCTTTATTTACGGCTGTGCTGGGTCCCTGTTGCTGCACGCGGGCTTCCTCTGGCTGCCGTGAGCTGGGGCTTCTCTAATCGCTGTCCTCGGGCTTTTCACAGCAGCGGCCTCCCTTGTGGGGCACGACTCGGCACTCAGGCTTCAGTATCTGTGGTGCCTGGGATTCCCTGACCCCGGGGAGGTGGGATCTTCAAACTCCCGTCTTCTGCATCGGCAGGAGGATTCTTTACCACTGAGTCACCAGGGACGAACCCCACCCCCAACCCTACCCGTTAGCTTTTAAACTCAACTTTCCTGTTAGGAAAAACAAAGTTTGTTTCTTAAGAACAGCTCACTCCCGGTTCACAAATGGCCTCTCTCTCTTCTCTCCTTATTATCAAACATCTCCACAGACTTGTCTGTAGTCTCCTTCTACATTTCCTCCCTCCCCCTGTTGCCTGAAAGCACGGCAACCTGGTCTCCAGTCTCATCAATCAATCCAAACAGCGCTGGCTGTGGCTACAAAAGACCTCCATGTGCATCTGCCTGGCTGACGAGTTTGCGTCCTTATTGTGCTTGACCTCCCAGCAGCATTTTGCTCTACTGTTTCTTCCTGAAATACTCTTTGTGTCTCTCCACGATACAGATCCCTGCTGATTCTCCTCCTGTTTGCTGTTTTCTCCTCTGTTCCTGAGCTCAGGACAGCTTTGGTTCAGTGTTGGGGTTTCTCGGCATTTACCCTCCCAGACCCCTGCTTCTCTGGGCAGCCTTGCCCAATTGTGCTTGACCTCCCAGCAGCATTTTGCTCTACTGTTTCTTCCTGAAATACTCTTTGTGTCTCTCCACGATACAGATCCCTGCTGATTCTCCTCCTGTTTGCTGTTTTCTCCTCTGTTCCTGAGCTCAGGACAGCTTTGGTTCAGTGTTGGGGTTTCTCGGCATTTACCCTCCCAGACCCCTGCTTCTCTGGGCAGCCTTGCCCATGTCATGGCTTCATTTGCTGCCCATGAGGTCATAAAGTCCAACTTTTAACCTCTATCCAGACATTCTTTTCTGAAATTCCAACTTCCTTCTTAATATTTTCTGTCAAATATCTCAGAGGAACCTCAGATTCACCAGACCCCTGGGACGTCCCTGGCAGTCCAGTGTTAAGATGCTGTGCTTCCGCTGCAGGGGCCATGGGTTCCATCCGTGGTTGGAGAACAGACTGTGTGGCATGGCCCCCCCACCCAAATTTTTTTCTTTAAAAATTAAAGTAGTTCAGTTCAGTTCAGTTCAGTCGCTCAGTCTTCTCGGTCTCTTTGCGACCCCATGAATTGCAGCACGCCAGGCCTCCCTGTCCATCACCGTCTCCCGGAGTTCACTCAGACTCACGTCCATCGAGTCCGTGATGCCATCCAGCCATCTCATCCTCTGTCGTCCCCTTCTCCTCCTGCCCCCAATCCCTCCCAGCATCAGATTCTTTTCCAATGAGTCAGCTCTTCTCATGAGGTGGCCAAAGTACTGGAGTTTCAGCTTTAGCATCATTCCTTCCAAAGAAATCCCAGGGTTGATCTCCTTAAGAATGGACTGCTTGGATCTCCTTGCAGTCCAAGGGACTCTCAAGAGTCTTCCCCAACACCACAGTTCAAGAGCATCAATTCTTCGGCGCTCAGCCTTCCTCACAGTCCAACTCTCACATCCATACATGACCACAGGAAAAACCATAGCCTTGACTAGACGGACCTTAGTCGGCAAACTTATTTTAAAAAACAAAAACAAAATCAGACTCCTTTTATTCCACACACACCTGGTGTTTCCAGTGTCCCTATTTAAGTGACTATGTGTGTGTTGCTGAGTTGTGTCCAACTCTTTGCAACCCCATGGACCCCATGAAGCCTGTGAGGCTTCTCTGTCTGTGGAATTCTCCAGTTAGAAATCCTAGAGCAGGGAGCCATTCCCTTCTCCAGGGAATCTTCCCATCTCACATCCATACATGACCACAGGAAAAACCATAGCCTTGACTAGACGGACCTTAGTCGGCAAACTTATTTTAAAAAACAAAAACAAAATCAGACTCCTTTTATTCCACACACACCTGGTGTTTCCAGTGTCCCTATTTAAGTGACTATGTGTGTGTTGCTGAGTTGTGTCCAACTCTTTGCAACCCCATGGACCCCATGAAGCCTGTGAGGCTTCTCTGTCTGTGGAATTCTCCAGTTAGAAATCCTAGAGCAGGGAGCCATTCCCTTCTCCAGGGAATCTTCCCAACCCAGGGACCAAACCAGGCCTCCCACACTGCAGGCAGATTCTTGACCCTCTGAGCCACCGGGGAAGCTGGCGACTATAAACCCTGTGCATGAGCCAGGGCTCTTTAGAGCTCCTTTTCTCCTCTTCTCTGGCTCTCTCCAGCTAACTGTTCGTGAGTTTTTGCCTCCTGAATACCTCTCAGCTCCCCGTCGTTACCACCATCATCACCACCCCATCGTCTCCTTGGAGCCCCGCGTCGGTTGTCCCAGATGTGCTCTGCCTCCTCCAGCCTGTTTTCCATATGGGAGCCAGAAGGATCTTTCCAGAATACACATTTTATCTCCACATACCCTCTGTCCAGCCTCTCTCGGGCTTCCCCTTGCTGTTAGCACCCCGGCCAGAATTCTTCCCGTGACCCCGTCTGCTGGCTCTGGCCCGGCCATCCGCAGTCACGCCTTCCCGCAGCGCCCTTTCCCCTGAGTTTCCGCCACTCTCGGGTCCTTGGGTCCACCCTGTTCCCTCCTTTCCCAGAGCCTCTGCCTGGGGTGTGCTTGTTTCCTCCCTTTACCTTCTCATCCTCCAGATTTCAGTTCACTTTTCCTTTCCTTGGGGGCATCATTCCCGACCTTCCAACAGTCCATGTCCCCAGATTGTACGTGTTCGTAGCACTGAGCACCCCTCCTTTGTAGCCATTGTCAGAGTTTCTGTTTTATGCTCATTCGTGTGATTATCTGATTATTGCCTGTGTCCAGCATCAGCTCTGTGAGGCGGTGGCTATGTCTGCTTGACTCTGTTACATTCCTGACACTCAGTACAGTGCCTGGGAATTGGAAGTGCTTTGCATGTAATTTAAAAAAATGTTTTTTAAATGTTTATTTTATTTATTTGGCTGTGTTGGGTCTTAGTTGCAGCACTCGGGATCTTTCATTGCAGCGCACAGTCTCTGTAGTTGTAGCACACAGGCTTAGTTGCTCTGAGTCACGTGGGACGTTAGTTCCCCGACCAGGGGTCAAACCCGTGTCCCCTGTGTTGCAAGATGGATTGGTAACCACTGGACCACGAGGGAAGTGCCTGCATATATTTGTAGACTGAATTAATGAGTGAGTGGATGAATTAGCATAGTCCATCAGGTTGACGGTACAGAGGTTAAGAGCACAGGCTCTGCAGTCAGACTGCCAGAGTCAAGTCTCAGCTCTGCACCCGTTAGCTGGGTCACCACAGGCAAGCTGCTTTATTCTGTATGCCTCAGTTTCCTTATCTGTGAAGTAGGGATAGTCATTGTATCCATTTTTCAGGGTTCTGATGAGGACTGTCTGACAAAACACATAAAGCTCTTGAGAGCGCCAAGAGTTCCGCATCAAGTTCCTGTCAATATTCAAGCGCTCCTAATCGACATCATTGTCACTTGCAGCAATATCTTCAGTTGATGGGAACCAGTAAGCCTTGGTTAGAATCTCTGTCCTGTGGATTTAGCAGGCCAGTTTCCAGGGGAGGAAGGGTCTTATGGCAGCATGCTCCTTAGGATGCTTCCACTCCTTCCTGGTCCCGTCTTCCATCAGCTGCATCATGACTAATTCACCAGTGATTTCTAAAACACAGGTTGTCAAATACTGGGTTTTTTGCCTGCAAAAAAAAAAAAAGTTTATTATCCAGGTTACTACTATTTGTCACCCTCAGGAGAAGGTGGAGCTCTGAGAGGTGACTGAAGATTGGAGAGGTTGTAGCAACTCTCTCGTCCCAAGAGTCACCCTTCCTCCAGTGGATGGAGCGAACGGGGGAGGGGAGGTGGTCAGCCATCCGGCCACTTTCTGTTCATCCGGGAATCCGGATTTTATAGGCCAAGATTGTCAGAGAGTTATCTGTGGCCCTGCATGGTTTATTTCAACAGTGGGAGTCAGTCTCATATCACAGATCTTTTAACCACTTCCATCTAGAGTTCGAGAATCGGCCTCTCTGCGTGCACACATATGTTGCCGTCTGTTTAGTTGTGGCCGCGCAGGGTCTTCATTACTGCGTGCGGTCTTTTCTGTAGTTCCGGTGCGTACACGTCTCACTGGGGTGGCTTTTCCTGTTGCAGACCACAGGCTCTGGAGAGCAGGATCAGTAGCTGCAGCCCGCATGTGGGATCTCCTCAGACCAGGGATCAAACCCACATCCCAAGTTGGCAGGCAGATTCTTAATCACAGGATCACCAGGGTAGCCCAGTATCTTGCTACTTTTTATTTTGAATTCTCTCTTACACAGACTATGGATCCCAACCACAGTTCTCATATCACTGTCGCTGAGTTGTCCAAGTTCAAAGCCCAGAGGGGCTGAGGTGGCATTTCCATGTCCATCACCTTTGGCTTTCCTCCCAGGCAGGCACCTTGACAGCACCCGAGTCATGAAAAACAGCCCTTCAAGCACCAAATGACATTTACTCCTTCGCTATAAAGCTGGAGAACTCACTAGAGCCAGCGTGTGCGAAGGAAGCCGTTTTTCTCTTCCAGTCCCTCGGTGGCTGGCTGCTGTCACCTGGGGTTATAACACCTACTGTTTGATCGGAAGCAGGCTGCCCCCCACCAGCTGGAAGCTTATGTTAGCAGAGAGGGGAACAGCATTAGGTCTTTCCCTGCCCCTGGGATACAGTACTGGCGTTCACTGCTGGGCTTGTGTTTCTTTGTTCCACTGTGACTGGATGCTGCTGGCCTAGGGTGGTGGTAACTCAGAGGGGTTTTTGTTTCCAGAGTAGGGGCCCTCCCTGTTTATTTAGCTCCTTCAGTACTGCACCTTGAACGTAGGCGCCACAATCCACTCATCCCCATCTTCACCTCCTTCAGGTGGAGGAGTGGTAACTCTGCTTGCTCCCAATTACCAGTGAAGGTTACATGTTTATAAATACTCATTTGGTGTAGGAAGAAAATGATCGGTATCAGACCATCAGCTCATTGAAGCAGCAGGCACAGCTGCAGAAAGACTGCTCTCCATATCCGCACAGCTTCTCCAGCGGTTGCAGTCACTCAGGCCCAGCTAGTTTCCAGGACCAGTTGTTGTTCAGTCGCTAAGTTGTGTCTGACTCTGCGAGCCCCATGGACTGCAGCACGCCAGGCTTCCCTGTCCTTTACCACCTGCTGGAGTTTCCTGAAACTCGTGTCCATCGAGTCGGTGAGGCCATCTGGCCATCTCATCCTCTGTCCTGGCCTGGGGAGTGGAGAAAGCCATACGGCAGGTCTGTCAGGGATGGGAGAGAAAGGAGCCAGAAGCGTGTTTGCAGTCTGGTGGCATGGCTGGGTAATTTGTGGGCTGTATAAACTTTAGTAAACCCTGAGTTCTCTCCAGATTTCCTCGCCGGTTCTCCGTTCTCTAGCAGAGACTGAGATACGGATGCTCCCCAGGGATCTGCCGTGTGCCACCTACTCTTTCTTGATGGCTTAATTACCGCAAACCTGCAGCTTTCAAGGCTGCAGCCCATTCTGTCCTCCTGAAGTTGAGCTCAGACTCCAACTGCCAGTTTGGCATTCCTACCTAGGGGTCTCCAGGCCACCTCTGATTTAGCATATTCTAAATAGAAATACTTCCATTTTTCCAATATATGCTCTTTTCCCATATCCTTTCAGTAAATGGCATCATCAAGTAGCCATTTGTAGTGGCAGGCTGTAGTCCACAGGATCATGAAGAGTCGGGCACAACTGAGTGACTGACAAACGCACCCAAGTAGCCCCAACCAAAAATGAGTTATAATACGTCTATCCGTGTGCACGTGTGCTGAGTCACTTGAGTTGCGGCCGGCTCTTTGAGACCCCATAAATTGTAGGGGTCCTACAGTTCATGGTCCTGCCAGGCTCCTCTGTCCATGGGATTCTCCAGGCAAGAATACTGGAGTGGTCGCCATGCCCGCCTCCAGAGGATCTTCCCGACCCAGGATTGAACCTGTGTCTCTTATGTCTCCTGCATTGGCAGCCGGGTTCTTTACCACTGGCGCCACCTAGGGAGCCCTGTAATGTATTTGCATTTCCTCTCAGACCCAAGGGCAACCAGTTTCCCGGCCTGACGACCTCAGCGCTGCCTCCATACTCCCCTTCGTCTCTTCCCAGGAGGATTTTGCAGGTCTCTGTCTCCCACAGCATCTCCCTGGACTTTTGAAGTAAACTCCAGACCGGTCCTCCTGTCTCTTGTCGCAGCCTCTGGCTACTCTGTCATCAGCTATCCAAAGTTCTAGTGTAATTAGGCCATTCCTCTGGGTTTAAACTCTCCATAACTTCCAGAAGAATAAAATCCAAATTCCTTGATTCCTGCCCACTTCGCCAGCCCCATGTATCACAACTCTCCTACCCAGATTTCAGCCTTATTGCTTGCCAATGTACGTGGAGTCACTTTGCTGACCTCCTGCCTTGAGAAACTCCTCTCTCATCTTTAAGAGTTAGCCTAAAGCCCCAGACATATTCTTCTGAGCAGGTTGCATGACCTCCAGGGTAGGTTAAAAGGCTGTTTTTAAAAAAAAAAAACAAAAAACTTGTAGCACTTGTGAAAGTGAAAGTCACTCAGTCATGTCTGACTCTTTGTGACCCCGTGGGCTATACAGTCCATGGAATTCTCCAGGCCAGAATCCTGGAGTGGGTAGCCTTTCCTTTCTCCAGGGGATCTTCCCAACCCAGGGATCAAACCCAGGTCTCCCAGCCACAAGGGAAGCCCCCACACACATCCTCAGTTTGCTGGGTTTTGTTGTTGTTGTTGGTTGGTTTTCGGCCATACCACAGCATGCTAGATCTCAGCACCCTGACCAGGGATTGAACCCACGGACCCTGCAGTGGAAGCTCAGAGTCCTCACTGCTGGCCCACCAGGGAAGTCCCCAAAGGCTCTTCTTAAGAGATTCCTAGCATTTAGTACAAATTTTCACTTCAGCATGTATGTGATAATTATTAATTCACATACAGGCTTCAGCTGTATGATTGTGTATTAAATGAGACAACACCTATATAGCTCCTAAAAGTGCCTGCCTGGTATGTAGGACATATTTAGTAAGTGCTGATTCCCTTGCTTTCTTGACCTCCCTTAGCCCAGCCGCATGCAGGCAGGAGCCGTATTCTGTCTGTGGCCATTTCCAGGACCCAGTCCAAAGCTGGAATGAACTGGAACGTCAGCAGTAGTTTTCATATGAATCAAAACCAGACTGGTTGGTTTCCTCTGTGTTTTCACCCAGATGGCCTTGCTCCTTTCATTTTCGTTCTTATAATCTAGTCATCCTCACAGAAGCCCTCTTTTCCCGCCAGCTCTCTGATATGGAGGAAGCTGGCGTTTTATTCTCTTCCCTGCCTTCTTCAGGTGGAGTTCACTCTGGATTTGTGGGGAAAATCATTGTTAACTCACTGCCTTCATATAGCCAGGGCCAGACCTCCTGGTGACTGAGGTACGAGCTTGGGTCTCAGAGAGAACCACATCTGACTTCCAGCCCTGTCATCTTTTAGCTGAATAATGGTGGATGAGTTGGTTCACTTCACATAAGCCTCAATTTACTCACTGTGGACTGGGAAGAATAATGCATCCCTATGGGGTTGTGGCCACCTCATGCTAAGAGTTGACTCATTGGAAAAGACTCATGCTGGGAGGGATTAGGGGCAGGAGGAGAAGGGGACGAAAGAGAATGAGATGGCTGGATGGCATCACCGACTTGATGGACATGAGTTTGGGTGAACTCCGGGAGTTTGGTGATGGACAGGGAGGCCTGGCGTGCTGCAGTTCATGGAATTGCAAAGAGTTGGGCACGACTGAGCGACTGAACTTAACTGAATGAGGTTGTGAGGATTACATGAGGTAATTTATATAAAGGCCTCAAAAGCTGGTCCTTGTTATTTTTACAGCAGAAATTCTGTTCATTTCAAGAAAAGGTGAACTTGAGTTTACATTTTGATAATTTTTATCTGAAATTAAAGAGTATTAGTTTTCATGCAATTGTTTGCAAAGATAATATTTAAAAACTTAGACTTTTTAAACCAGTTTGTTTCTTGTGAGCACCATTTTTGCTTAGTAAAACTGATGTTATGTGGATTGGGTTAGCCAAAAATTCATTCAGGTTTGCCCATAAGATGTAGTGGAAAAACCTGAATGAACTTTTTGGCCAACCCAATAATTTTTTTTTCCAGTTTTACTGAGAAATTGACATATGTCACTCCATAAGTTTAAGGTGTAGCGCATAATGGTGTGTTTTACATATACTGTGGAACAGTGACCACTATAGGTTCAGCAGACCTCCATCTTCTCATATTATAGATACAGCAAAAAGAAAGGAAAGGAGAAAAAAATTGTTTTCTCCTTGTAATGTGACTCTTAGCGTTAACTCTCAACTCTCCTATGTATCATATAGCATTGTTAACAGCAACTCATGCTTGCTTTCTACTTTTGCTCATTGCTTTCTATCTGCATATTTATTGGTTTGAATAATGTTCAGGACTAAACATTTGTGAATTTCAATCCTGAAAAAGCTACTTAAACTTTTTAGTATTTAACATTTAGCATAGACCCAAGTGTCAAGCCTGGGTTGTGCAATCAATTACACCTGTGACCTTGGATAAGTCCCTTAGTACCTCTGGACTTCTGTTTCTCTATCTAAAGAATAAGTCATTGTTCTAGGACCCTTAGAAATTCTAAAATTTCAAGAAATTCAAAACTTACCAACCAAAGATCCAAACCTCTTTCACCAGCTGCTTTCATAAGTAGGAACCATAGTTGGCAGCCTTGGCTATCAGGCTAAACTTCATGACATCAACCATAAGCAGTTTTTCAGTTTCAGCAGCAAATTTTTTGTCCAGAACAACTTGGTCAAAATTTTTTAGCTTTTCTTTTTTCGTTTAAAAAATAAGAATTAACAACTAGACTTTATATAAACTGGTCTCATGTTATTTGCTGTTAATATTACAGCAGGATTTTTATGGGGTGTGGATGTTGTCTATGGTGTTCAGTTCTTTGCACTGTGAACAGTAACTGGGGCCCTGAATACTTCAGCGACTTTCTTTGGGTGATACATCAATGTTCTTTCTGGCTTCAGATTTTGGCCTTGAGCAGGATGTTCCCCATTCATTGAATAACTTCCAGAAGCGTTTGTCTTTAAGATTCTGAAATTTGCCAGAGGCAGCCTTGGAAGTTGTTACATTCAAATTTGTGTATCTTTTTTCTTTTACTTGCTCCCTCCCTTCGGTACTCTTGGGAGAGATACTATTGAAAAACCAACTGGATCTGGTTACCTGCTCTGTGTTTGGGGACTACGGGTGGGAAAGCACAAAAACATTTTATTATTGAAGTAAAGAAAGGTGATAACAGGTAAACAAGCATCCAGGCAAACCTAGAGAGAGTAGCGTTTATGTGCGCGCAGACCTTGAAACTCTGTTTTGTGTCTAAGCTTGTACTGGAAGGAGAATTTATCGAAAGAATTTGTAAATGTAATTGTGTTTCTTTGTAGGTGATATTTTGAATCTAGAGAGGCTAACAGCTGCTGTTGCCATACAGACCCCAATTATCTTTTCTCTTGCTTCAAATGCTTCCTAGTAATGTGACATGTTAGTCTTCTTAGAAATATGACTAAGGGTTTCTTACAGTTGAGAGCTGGGGGTTTGCCGCTAAATGAATCCTCTCCATTTCTCAAAATACATATGATGAAAAAAGATTAGGGCCATTAAGCATTTCATGGAAGGGAAAAAAGGCTCTTACCCTCCCAGTTCCTAGGTGGAGGGAACTTTCCAACATTTGGTAGCCAGCGAAGCCTCTTTTCATAATTTAAAAACAAAAGGAATAACTCAACTCTCCGGGCAGATTGACAGAATCTAAAGTGAAGGTTAATCAAACCCAAAAGTCAGGTCAGTCACTGAACCCATTGTCCTCACTGTGGTCTGTGAGGTCAAAGCTATTCAGTATTTTCATAATAATACTAAGATGATCTGTTCGCGTTTTTATTTTCATTTTGTAACAAGCGTGCAGATTGAATGCAAAAGCAGAGACCAACAGCCAGCTGTCTGCTGTTAATGAGATTTGCAAAAATGGAAAACAACGCCATGCTTTCCACTTAAATTTTTTGTTTTGCACAATATAGATATTTTTGTAAAGAATGTTACTTATATTGCAATGTAACAATTTAATGTTGGTATTTTAATGAATTAATAGTTTACAGTTTTCTCCACTTTAATTTCTATTATGGGGGACTTCCCTGGCGGTCCAGTGGTTAAGACTTCACCTTCCAGGGCAGGGGGTGCAGGTTCAATCCTTGGTTGAGGACCTATCCCACATGCCTCAGGGCCAAAAAAACCAAAACATAAATAACAGAAGCAGTATTGTAACACTTTCAATAAAGCCTTTAAAAACATTCCACATGAAAAAAATCTTGAAAAATTATGCTACTGTCAATAGATTCAACCCATGGGGTCCTCAGTTTTTAGGAGTAAAGGAAACTAGAGACCCGAAAGTTGGAGAACTGCTAATTAAACAAAAACGCAATTAAGGTACGCATTCCAGGCCAGTGACGGCTGAAGTGTGGAGATGGCCGTCAGTGAGAGCCTGGGAGTCTTTGAATTTGGGGGTTCTTGTCCAGAAAGGGAAAATAAAGCACATATTGAAAGCAAATCCAAAGAGAGAGCAAGATGTATTGGTAGAGAGAGGCTGAATGAGAACCCCATGGGTGAGACACAGACTCCTTCACTCCGCATTCCATGGGCTGGTGACCTCCTAGAGTGGATGCTTGGCCCAAAGGCTGGGTAGGGCCCTTATATGGGCTGGCTAGGGTCCTAGAGAGAAAAATAGCTAGACTAGTCAGCTTCCTGCCTTGACTTTGAAACTGAAGGTCAGTGGGTGAAGTTGAAGCTGAAAGGTCACATAGTAGAGGGGTCCAGAGGGGCTGTGATGGCCACATGCAATCTCTAATCATGAAGAAACAGAAGCTGAGTTGTTGGATGGGACTGATTGGTTGAGAAAGGAGAGTAGATGGCACTCAGAGGAAAAAAAACAGAGAGAGGCTTTGAGCCTGCAAGAGAGAGACAGGAGGCAAGTGTGGCTTCAGTGGGTAGTGTTTCCCCGTTACAGCCTCTGTCTCTTTGCAGTAAATCCTCTTCTTTACTGGCAAACCAAAAGAGCCTGAGTGAAACGTAGAGAAATACAAGTGTACAGATTACAAGGACTAGCACAGTCTATGTGACCAAGACATGAATTTAATTCTGAACCACCTAGTAGCCAAGGGAACCAGGAGACACTGGGTCATGAAACCGGATAATAAAGAAGAAGGCAGCTATAAGGGTCATGAAGAGTTTTCTAACACTGAATTTATAATCAATCACCTTCTTATGTATGGAGGTTCCTTAAAAGATTAAAAATAGAATTACCATAGTCCCACTTCTGGGATCCAGAAGTCCCACTTATGAGTATGCATACCTAAAATAATTCAAAGCAGGATCTGGAAGAGAAATTCACACCCCCGTGTTCAGCAGTATTATTCAGAATAGCCAAGAGGTGAAAACAACCCAGATGTTTCTTGACAGATTAAAATTTTAGAAATTGGTATGTACATATCATGGGACTTCCCTGGTAGCTCAGATGTTAAAGAATCTGCCTGCAGTGTGGGAAACCTGGGTTCTATCCCTGGGTTGCGAAGATCTCCTGGAGAAGGGCATGGCAACCCACTCCAGTATTCTTGCCTGGAGAATCCCATGGACAGAGGTACCTGGCGGTCTATGGGTCCATGGGGTTGCAAAGAGTTGGACACGACTGAAGCNTGGGAAACCTGGGTTCTATCCCTGGGTTGCGAAGATCTCCTGGAGAAGGGCATGGCAACCCACTCCAGTATTCTTGCCTGGAGAATCCCATGGACAGAGGTACCTGGCGGTCTATGGGTCCATGGGGTTGCAAAGAGTTGGACACGACTGAAGCAACTTAGCACGCACAGAACATATACATATAACAGAATATTATTCAGGCTTCTTAAAAAAGGGAATTCTGACCCATGCTACAACATTGCTGAACCTCAAGGACATTTTGCTTTGTGAAATAAACTAGTCACAAAGGGACACGTACTGTGTGCTTCTCCTCATGTGAAGTATCTAAAGTAGTCAAAATCGTAAAAACAAGAACTAGAAAGATGATTATGAAGGACTGGAGGAAAGCTGGAAATTAGTGTTTAATGGGTATAGAGTTTCAGTTTCGTAAGATGAAAAAATTTCTAGAACTCCGTTGTGAAGCAGTGTGAATATACTTTACAGCACTGAACTACACATGCAGTCCCCATCAATTTACCAGTGACCTTTTTCCCAGAACTAGAACAAAACATTTCACAATTCATTTGGAAACACATAAGACCCCGAATAGCCAAAGCAGTCTTGAGAAAGAAGGATGGAGCTGGAGGAATCAAGCCTCCTGACTTCAGGTTATACTACAAAGCTACAGTCATCAGGACAGTATGGGACTGGCACGAAAACAGAAATATAGGCCAATGGAACAAAATAGAAAGCCCAGAAACAAACCCATGCACCTATCGGTACCTTATATTTAACAAAGGAGACAAGAATACACGATGGGGCAAAGAGAGCCTCTTCAATAAATGGTGCTGGGAAAACTGGACGGCTACAGGTAAAAGAATGAAGTGAGAACACCTCCTAACACCACACACAAAGATAAACTCAGCACGAATTAAGGATCTAAATGTAAGACCAGAAACTACAAAACTCTTAGAGGAACCCTTAGGCAGAACCCTCGATGACATAAACCAAAGCAAAATCCTCTATGACCCACCTCCTAGGGTAACGGAAATGAAAACAAAAGTGAACGAGTGGGACCTGATCAAACTTAAAAGCTTTTGCACAGCAAAGGAAACTATAAGCAAGGTGAAAAGACAACCCTCAGAATGGGAGAAAATAATAGCAAATGGAACAGCTGACAAAGGATTAATTTCCCAAAATATACAAGCAGCTCATACAGCTCAATGCCAGAAAAACAAACAACCCAATCAAAAAGTGGGAAAAAGATCTAAACAGACATGTCTCCAAAGGAGACATACAGATGGCTAACAAACACATGAAAAGGTGATCAACATTGCTCATTATTAGAGAAATGCAAATCAAAACCACAATGAGATATCACCTCACACCAGTCAGAATAGCCATCAACAAAGTCTTCAAACAATTAATGCTGGAGAGGGTGTGGAGAAAAGGGAACGCTCTTGCACTGTTGGTGGGAATGTAAATTGTTGCAGCCACTAAGGAAGACGGTAGGTATGGAGATTCCTATAAAAAGTAGGAATAAAACCACCATATGACTCAGCAGCCCCACTCCTGGCATACACCCTGAGGAACTCAAAAGTGAAAAGAACACCTATGTCCCATTGTTCACAACAGCTAGAACAGGGAAGCAACCTAGATGCCCATCCACAGATGAAAGGATAAAGAAGCTGTGGTACATATACACCGTGGAATGTTACTCAGCCATAAAAAGGAACACAACTGAGTCGGTTCTAATGAGGTGGATGGACCTAGAACCTGTTATACAGAGTGAAGTAAGTCGGAAAGAGAAAGATAAATATCGTATTCTAACATATATATGGAATCTAGAAAAATGGTACTGAAGAATTTATTTACAGGGAGAACAGACATAGAGAATAGACTTATAGACATGGGGAGAGGGGAGGAGAGCGTGAGATGTATGGAAAGAGTAACCTGGAAACATATTACCGTATGTAAAATAGATAGCCAACAGGAATTTGCTGTGTGGCTCAGGAAACTCAAACAGGGGCTGTGTATCAACCTAGAGGGGTGGGGTGGGGAGG
>SJYX01012510.1:60642-75985 GCA_006410675.1 Oreotragus oreotragus | reverse complement strand
TGGCCACAGGACTGGAAAAGGTCAGTTTTCATTCCAGTTCCAAAGAAAGGCGATGCCAAAGAATGTTGAAACTACCACACAAGCAAAGTAATGCTCAAAATTCTCCAAGCCAGGCTTCAACAGCACATGAACTGTGAACTTCTATATGTTCAAGCTGAATTTAGAAAAGACAAAGGAACCAGAGATCAAATTGCCCATACCCATTGGATCATAGGAAGAGAGTGCCACAGAAACATCTGCTGCTGCTGCTGCTGCTAAGTCGCTTCAGTTGTGTGCGACTCTGTGTGACCCCATAGATGGCAGCCCACCAGGCTCCTCTGTCCCTGGGATTCTCCAGGCAAGAATACTGGAGTGGGTTGCCATTTCCTTCTCCAACAGAAACATCTACTTCTGTTTTATTGACTACTGCAAAACCTTTGTCTGTGTGGATCACAACAAACTGTGGAAAATTCTTGAAAAGATGGGAATACCACCTGACCTGCCTACTGAGAAATCTGTATGTAGGTCAAGAAGCAACAGTTAGAACTGAACATGGAACAATGGACTGACTCCAAATCGGGAAAGGAGTATGTCAAGGATGTATATTTTCACCCTGCTTATTTAACTTATATGCAGAGTGCATCATGCGAAATGCTGGGCTGGATGAAGCACAAGCTGGAATCCAGCATCTCAGATATGCAGATGACACCACCCTTATGACAGAAAGAGAAGAACTAAAAAGCCTCTTGATGAAAGTGAAAGAGGAGAGTGAAAAAGTTGGTTTAAAGCTCAACATTCAGAAAACTAAGATCATGGCATCTGGTCCCATCACTTCATGGCAAATAGATGGAGAAACAATGGAAATAGTGAGAGATTTTATTTTGGGGGGCTCCAAAATCACTGCAGATGGTGATTGCAGCCATGAAATTAAAAGACGCATGCTACTTGGAAGAAGAGGTATGACCAACCTAGACAGCATATTAAAAAGCAGAGACATTACTTTGCCGACTAAGGTCCGTCTAGTCAAGGCTATGGTTTTTCCTGTGGTCATGTATGGATGTGAGAGTTGGACTGTGAAGAAGACTGAGCACCAAAGAATTGATGCTTTTGAACTGTGGTGTTGGAGAAGACTCTTGAGAGTCCCTTGGACTGCAAGGAGATCCAACCAGTCCATTATAAAGGAGATCAGCCCTGAATATTCATTAGAAGGATTGATGCTGAAGCTGAAACTCCAAATAGTTCAACCACCTGATGTGAAGAACTGGCTCACTGGAAAAGACCCTTATGCTAGGAAACACTGAAAGTGGGAGAAGGGGTCAACAGAGGATGAGATGGTTGGAATGGCATCACGGACTCGATGGACATGAGTCTGAGTGAGCTCCGGGAGTTGGTGATGGACAGGGAGGCCTGGCGTGCTGCAGTCCACGGGGCTGCAAGGAGCTGGACAGGGCTGAGTGATTCAGCTGAAGTAAGTCAGACTGAGAAAGAGAAATACCACATGATATCACAAATGAACTTACAAAACAGAAATAGAAGCACAGATGGAGAAGACGGAGACAGGAGATGAGGAGGGATCAACTGGGAGACTGAGACTGACGTGTGTACACCACTATATATG
The DNA here is from genome assembly GCA_006410675.1 of Oreotragus oreotragus. NCBI lineage: Eukaryota > Metazoa > Chordata > Mammalia > Artiodactyla > Bovidae > Oreotragus > Oreotragus oreotragus. The sequence goes on along the minus strand of SJYX01012510.1, from coordinate 74,388 downwards.
AAATAGATAGCTGATAAAGACCTATTCTATAGCACAGGGAACTTTACTCAAAACTCTGTAGCGGCCTGTATGGGAAAAGGATCTAAAAAAGAGTGGATATATATATGTATATGTGTAACTGATTCACTTTGCTGTACACCTGAAATTAACACAGCATTGTAAATCAACTGTACTCCAATTTAAATTAATTTTAAATAAATTGGAATATCTGTCAAAAAGCTGCTATTTTTTAAAGGACTGGGAGCTCCTGATTTTATAGTTGAATTCTACTCCTTCAATCAGAGTTGGTTATTATAATTCCAGAAGATTTTTTTTAAAAGCCGTGTGTGCTCAGTTGCTCAGTCGTGTCCAACTCTTTGCAACCCCTTGGACGGTACCCCACCAGACTCCTCTCTGTCCATGGAACTTTTCAGGCAAGAATACTGGAGCGGGTCGCCATTTCCTGCTCCAGGGAGCCTTCCTGACCCAAGGATTGAGCCTGCATCTCTTTCCCCTCCTGCACTGCCAGGCAAATTCTTTACCACTGTACCACCTGAGAAGCCCCCACACCACAGTTGATCTTAGCCAAAAGGCCGAAAAGCAGCCTTTTTAAAAGGTAAGATGCTTAATTCATTTCCCAAAGGCAAAGTGTGCCAGATACTGCTTTAAATATTTCATAAATATCAATTAATCCTCACTGCAGTCTTATGAGGCTATTACAGAGAAGAAAACTGAAGCACAGAAATCTTGAGTAACTTCCCCAAGATCACGTAACTAGTACATGTTTTAGCTGGGATTTTAACCAGACAGTTTGGTTCCAGTGCCCGAGGTCCGAACTCCCACCTACCCTGTTCTTTGCTATCTTTAAACTAAAACTGAAGGAAGCTAGCTAGCTCTCTGGTTCCGCAGTGACTTTCTGAGTTGTATGAAGAACACCCCTTGAAAGGCCTAAAATCTGACTTCCCCCAGTGACTGCTAACAAGGAATAGGCAATGCAGCCTTCTAGAAGGAGGGGGAGGGGGAGTTCGGTGGAGTTATAACCAAATTTGAAAGCAAGGGAGCAGAGAGTTGGTAGATAAATTCCCTCTTTACCCCCCTTCTCCAGTGGATTCTTCCAAAGTCTGGTGTTTGTTCCGTCTGTCCAGAGACCTGCTGTGCTCTGGAGAGCCAGCTGGGCTTCTTCACGAAGCACAGCCCAAGTTAGTGACACACCATGCACCTTTTTCTGCTTCATGTTGCTTCTCCCTCACTCAAACCACGGGTACCACATCTCCAAACTAAGGAATAGCACTAAAGTTTCACCTCAAACTCAACTTTTTAGGAAACCAGGCTGCAGCAGAATCTGAAGACGAAATTCCTAAAACAAGAAGTGTATATGGCAAATAAACACAGAAAAAGTGCTCTGACTCATAAGCCATTAAGATAATGCATATTAAAACCATAGTGATAAAGTAGACAATTTAATCTATTTTATAAATATTTTATAAAATGTTTCTTTTATATTTACATAAAATATATATTTATATTTATAAAATAGATAATTGTATGTTAATTTGGCAAAAAATTGAAAAGATGAGTAATACCTAATGCTGATGAGATATGGGGAAGTAGGCTTTCGTATGAAGGCCAGATGGTGGGGAAATGAAATTCTGCGTACTTCTACAAAGTAGATCTGGCACAGTGTATTCAAATATTAAGTGTACACAATCTTTCAGCCAGCATCTTTGCAACATATGCGTTAGTTCATATGTTTATACATTTGAAGACATTTCTTGCCGTATTGTCGTAATAGTAGAAAATAGGAGACAAGCAGAATGTCCATTTAATGAAAGATATTTGAAAAAAATATGGTATATCCATATTTTGGAGTGTATTTTGCCCTGGAAAGATAGTTCTGATATATTACAAATGAAAAGAACAAATTGTAGAATAATGTATATGAAAGTGAAAGTGAAGTCGCTCAGTCGTGTCCGACTCTTTGCAACCCCGTGGACTGTAGCCCACCAGGCTCCTCCGTCCATGGGATTTTTCAGGCAAGAATACTGGAGTGGGTTGCCATTTCCTTCTCCAGGGGATCTTCCCTACCCAGGAATCATACCCAGGTCTCCTGCATTACAGGCAGATGCTTTAACTTCTGAGCCACCAGGGAAGCCCAATGTATATAATATGATCCTATTTTTATACTACACAACAAACCAGAAAAAAAAACAAAAAAAAACATATATTTACCTAAGGGTTTTATTTAGGGTGAAAAAAAACATGTGGAAGGATACAATAGACTGTTAGCACTGTCTCAAAGGATTGAGATAGAGAGTGGAGATAATTGCTAACCTCTTCCTTATATATACTGTGTGATTTGTATGCTCAGCTATTACAGTGAACATTAAGACAGATGTGATGAGAACCCAGCAGCTTTCCCTAAAATCAAATTTCAGGCAAGGGCAATAATTCCTTTTCAACCTTGATTCCTTCTTATGATTTCTTTTCAACATTGTTCTAAGAGAATAAGATTTTTTAAAAAAGGAAATAAAATGTATATTGACTGGGAAGGAAGAATTAAGACTATCTTTGTTGCAGAGAGCATGATGATTTATGTAAAAAATCTCAAAGAATTATTAAAAAAAAAAAAAAAAAACTCCTGGAACTAATAAGCAGTCTTATTGAGGTTTCTTACTGGAAAAGACCCTGATGCTGGGAAAGATTGAGGACAGGAGGAGACCAGGGGCAACAGGGGATGAGATGGTCGGATGGCATCACTGGCTCAGTGGACATGGTTTGAGCAAGCTCAGGGAAATAGTGAAGGAAGGAAGCCTGGCAGGCTACAGTCCATGGGGTTGCAAAGAGTTGGACATGACTTAGTAACTGAACAACAAGATTAAGATTTCAGGATTCAAGGTTAACATACAAGTCAGTCATTCCCTGTATACCAGCAATGAACAAGTAGAAATTGAAATTAAAAATATATATATACCACTAGCATCCAGAAAGATGAAATACTTGAGTGCAAATCTAACAAAATCTGTAGGTCTGTATGAAAAAACCCACAAACCTCTGGTGAATTAAAGAAGAACTAAATAAATAAAGAGGTGTTCCACGTTCATAGGAAAACTCAATATTGTCAAGATGTCAGTTCTTCCCTATTTGATCTATGGATTCAGTGCAGTCCCACCAACCACCCAACAATCCTTGGAATTTACCCAAAGGAGGTGAAAAAGTACGCCCACACAAAAACCTGCCTGCAGTCGTTTGGTGGTGGTTTAGTCCCTCAGTTGTGTCCGACTCTTTGCAGCCCCAGGGACTGTAGCCCATGAGGCTCCTCTGTCCATGAGATTTTCCAGGCCAGAATACTGAAGTGGGTTACCACTTCCTTCTCCAGAGGATCTTCCCAACCCACATCTCTTGTGTCTCTTGCACTGGCAGGCAGGTTCTTTTCTGACTGAGCTAGGAGAGAAGTCGCAGCTGTATCTGTAATTGCCAAAACCTGGAAGCAACCAAGATATCCTTTAGTAGATGAATGGATAAGTAAACTGTGGTACATCTTGTCAATGGAACATTATTCAGAGCTAAAAGAAACGAGCAATCAAGCCAAGCAAAGACATGGAGGAAACTTAAATGGGTATTAATGAGTAAACAAAGTCAGCCTGAAAAGGCTGCTTAACGTGATTCCAACTGTATGGCCACCTGGATAAGGCAAAATTTTGGAGACAGTGAATAGCTCTGTGGTGCCAGGGATTAAGCAGGAGAAAGATGAATAGGCAAAACACAGAGGACTTTAGGGCAGTGAAAATACTCTGATACTCCAATGGCGGACATAATGGCATTTTACATTTGTCAAAATCTACAGAATTTAGAACACCAAGAGTAAAGCCTAGTGCAAACTGTGGACTTGGGGTGATAATGATGTGCAATATAGGTCATCAGTTCTAACAAATGTACCACTCTGGTGGGATGTTGATAAAGAGGGAGGCTATGCATGTGAGGGAGGCTATGCATGTGAGGGAGGCTATGCAAGGGCTTTATGAGAAAATCTGTACTTTGCTTGCAATCTTGCTGTGAATCTAAAAATGCTCTTAAAAATAAAAACAAATGAGGGAGGATAGAAAGATGGATAAAATAATTTTGAATGTGCATGTCTTTTATTAAAATTAATTTACTTATTTTGGATTGTGCTGGGTCTTCACTGCAGTGCACAGCTTCTCGTTGCAGTGGCTTCTCTCGTTGCAGAGCACAGGCTGTAGAGCACACGGGCTTCAGTATTTGCAGCGCTCGGGCCTAGTGGTTGTGGTTGATCACCGGCTCGGTAGTTGCCACTCGTGGGTTCAGTGGACGTGGTCCACAGGCTTAGGTGTTGTCCACAGGCAGACTCCTATCCACTGAGCCACCAAGGAAGTCCTCTGTTGTTGTTTTAAATTTGTCTTCACTGGGTCTTAGTTGTGGCACGCAGAACCTTTGACCTTCGTTGCAGCATGCAGGATCTTTAGGTGCGGATTGCAAACTCTGGTGGTAGCAGGTGGGATCTAGTTCCCTGATCAGAGGCTGTACCCGGGCCCCCTGCATCGTGAGCATGAAGTCTTAGCCATTAGACCACCACGGAGGTCTCTGTTGTTTTAATAAGTGAAGTCGCTCAGTCATGTCCAACTTTTCGCGACCCCATGGACTGTAGCCCACCAGGCCCCTCCGTCCATGGGATTTTCCAGGCAAGAGTATTGGAGTGGGTTGCCATGTCCTTCTCCAATTTTAATAAGGAAAACTGAAAATAATATAGACATTTGTCAACAGAAGAACATTCCAGTACATCCTATGCAGTCGTTAAAAAGACTGAAGTTGATAAGTATGTACTCATATGGAATGATGTGCATGATTTGTTACCAGAAAATAGTATTGTTAAATGATATTACTACTTTGTTTTATTACATATTCCAGTAATACTTTTCATAATAATTATCTCTGAGAAATAGTATCATAAGGAGCTTTTAAATATCAGCCTTATGTTTCCTAGAATAGCAAATTGTCTGTTTGATCAAGAAAGTAATAATGAAAAAAAATGCTGACAGTTTCTGAAATTTTCTCCATGATTATGTATCTGTTTTCATAGGAAAAACAAATGAACAAGAAATTAAATTCACCTACGCAGTGAACTGAGAATTTTATTATATATGTATATCTTAACCCTAAACATAAATCTGCATCAAGTTGTTTTATTTTATATCCTGCCTGTTTCTGATAGGAATTAATGTACCTTTTGCCCAAGCTAAAGAACCCTTTCAATGTATTCAAAATAACATATGCACGATAAGAACTCAGTGAACACTTGCCCAAATAGCGATTGTCTTTAAGAAATACATTTTCTGTGTATGATAGGAAATTTGGGATGCTCTAAAGTATGGGGATGCTTTTGAACAGTGGTGTTGGAGAAGACTCTTGAGAGTCCCTTGGACTGCAAGGAGATCCAACCAGTCCATCCTAAAAGAGATCAATCTGGGGTGTTCATTGGAAGGACTAATGCTAAAGATAAAACTCCAATACTTTGGCCACCTCATACAAAGAGTTGACTCATTGGAAAAGACCCTGATGCTGGGAGGGATTGGGACAGGAGGAGAAGGGGACGACAGAGGATGAGATGGCTGGATGTCATCACCGACTCGATGCACATGAGTTTGGGTGAACTCGGGGAGATGGTGATGGAGAGGGAGGCTTGGCATGCTACGGTTCATGGGGTCACAGAGTCAGACACAACTGAGCGACTGAACTGAACTGAAATGAAAGCATGGGGGCACAGAAATAGATAGCTAGTGGGAAGNTGTCATCACCGACTCGATGCACATGAGTTTGGGTGAACTCGGGGAGATGGTGATGGAGAGGGAGGCTTGGCATGCTACGGTTCATGGGGTCACAGAGTCAGACACAACTGAGCGACTGAACTGAACTGAAATGAAAGCATGGGGGCACAGAAATAGATAGCTAGTGGGAAGCTGCTGTATAGCACAGGAAGGTCAGCTCAGTGCTCTGTGATGACTGGAGGAGGGAGATGGAGGTGGGAGGGACCTCAAGAGGGAAGCAATATATGTACATATAGCTGAAATTAAAAGACGCTTACTCCTTGGAAGGAAAGTTATGACCAACCTAGATAGCATATTCAAAAGCAGAGACATTACTTTGCCAACAAAGATCCGTCTAATCAAGGCTATGGTTTTTCCAGTAGTCATGTATGGATGTGAGAGTTGGACTGTGAAGAAAGCTGAGCGTCAAAGAATTGATGCTTTTGAACTGTGGTGTTGGAGAAGACTCTTAAGAGTCCCTTGGACCACAAGGAGATCCAACCAGTCCATTCTAAAGGAGGTCAGTCCTGGGTGTTCTTTGGAAGGACTGATGTTGAAGCAATACTTTGGCCACCTCATGCAAAGAGTTGACTCATTGGAAAAGACTCTGATGCTGGGAGGGATTGGGGGCAGGAGGAGGAGAAGGGGACGACAGAGGATGAAATGGCTGGATGGCATCACCGACTCGATGGACGTGAGTTTGAGTGAACTCCAGGAGTTGGTGATGGACAGAGAGGCCTGGCGTGCTGCAGTTCATGGGGTCGCAGCGAGTCGGACACGACTGAGTGACTGAACTGAACTGAACTGATAGCTGATTCACTTTATTGTACAGCAGAAACTAACACATTGTAAAGCAATTATCTTCCAGTAATAAATATAAATAAAGAATGGGGCCCAGAGCTGAGCTATTCTTGCCAGGGATTAAGGATGGTTGTGAACCATTGCTCAGATACGTACCCACACTTACAATCTCCTTTTTACCCACACTTACAGTCCCCTTATGGGAAAACTACTTGACTTCTCTAAAAATTAGTCTGCTCTCTTCAGTTGTGAACCTAGCTCTTCAGAAGCCAGAAATGAATATTATGCCACTCCTTGAAGGAATAATGAAACGAATTTAAAAAATGACAAGTTGCATAGTGTTATTACTGAGAAAAACATGGTGAAGAAACTCCATTTGCAGATAAGCTTCTTAAGGAGGGCTGGGGTGGAAGAGTCAATACCCAGAGGGACTTTGTTAAGGTGTTTATCCTCTCACATCACCTTGTACTTTAACTTTGTGGCACCTATTGCAAAAGCAGTGTGATCATGTGCCTCTGAAAAACCACAGAAACTGTATGAATTCGGTAAATACCCGGATTGCAAGTCACGCGTCTGTACATCTGTCCTCCTACCGCCTTTCTTGAAGTCATCAAGCAGCAATTCTGAAAGCCTCCAAATGTTTTGAAAAGATTCATTGTTCTGTTTTTCAGTTCCCATAAAGACATGAATTTATTACTCTTGGCAGTTTTCCTTATATTTGACAACCTATTGTTTAAGAATATATGGAAATATACTGTTTAAGAATGCACTGGGATGACCCAGAGGGATGGTACAGGGAGGGAGGTGGGAGGGGGGTTCAGGATGAGGAACACGTGTGCACCCATGGCGGATTCATGTTGATGTATGGCAAAACCAGTACAATATTGTAAACTAATTAGCCTCCAGTTAAAATAAATAAATTTATATTTTTTTAAAAACGAATATATGGACATTTCAAAAATTGAAATGCTGCTTTCAGATTTTACATTTGAAAGAAGTTAAAGGACTCAAAACTTGGCTGGAACTTATATACCTTTGGCTGGCTTCTACATACATATGGGTCTTTGTGCTTAGGTGAAGTAGGCTTACATAAACACAAACTCATCTCTTCTGTGTCTTCAGAAAAGAAACTGATCATTTTGAGTAAATTTGACACTGAAATAACCTCATCAGACTGGGAGACGCCTTTTACATATTTGTTATTTCACTATTTATTGGCTATCTTTTACATACCCATTTTTTCACTATTTCTTGACTCTCTACTGTGCCAAAGCACTGTGTCAGGCGCTCTGGGGGCACAGGGATGAGTACGATGCAGCCTTGAGGAGCTCATTGTCCTGGGAAATAAGACTGCTATTGGAAACAGAATCTTTAAAATAGCTAACTTATTTTCCTAGTAGAACATTACCATCCTGTTTGATCTCTGGCCAGAGACTTGCAAAATTTCAGCTGTGGTACCACCAAGAAAAAAAGTAATTTGGATCGGATTTACCTTCAAAATTGACCTGGATCAAAACTCTGAACTTGATCCAGTTTTCTTCTCATGTATACTCAACAACAAAAAAAATCAATTTCATAGTTGTAAGGTTAAAAATTACGATAATTGCATTGGATCATAATTATGATTGTTACTTTTAGAGAGGTACAGAAAATGCTGAGTTGACTGGCAAAATACTAATGTTAGATGTAATTCAGTGATGATGTTTGCTTTATACAATCCAATTTTTACCAAACATGTTTATTCACTTAAAGAATGTCTTTTTGCTTAATATTTTCCTTCTCTTTTGTAGGAGTTTATTTTATCAGAAGATTATAACAAGATGACTCCTGTGAAAAACTATCAAGGTAGGAATGAGAGTAGTGCTTTCATTGCCTTAGACTTTGAAATGTTCCTTGATGGCTTCCATGGCCACAAGACGGGATTTAACTTTTCAACAGTCACTGGGAGCAAAACACTGCAATGCTTTGTGGTGAATGTTATCCCTGTTTTTGAATCAAGAAGCAGAGGCCTGAAGAGATTGGCTGACTGGCATGTAGTCCCGTAGCTGGTAACTTGTGGAGCCAGTCCAGTTCCCATGTGACTCCAGCACCCGTGGCCTTTGTCCTTGGCCTCCCTGCTCCTACCCCCTGCCTGCAGGCCCTGCAGCAGACTTGGAGAGTGGGGCCAGTCTTGGGAGGGAGCTGCTTTCCACGGAGCTCATTCCAGTTCTGGTTAACGGTTCTGAAAGGTTCATATTGTCTCAGGGAAGGCGTTCGGGTTTTACTGTGTCTTCAACATTGGCATTGTTCCATAGACCATTTACATAATACAGATCAGGAGCAAATTTTCACTCAGGAGTGTTTCCTCCAGGTCAACAGTGGCAGGGGCCAGAATATTAGAAGTAGATCTTGGAGCACTTAGAGGTCATTTCATCCACATCTTTTGACCTCATTCATGATCATCCAGCCTCTCCTCTTGAGGTAGCCTTAGACATAGCAACCCCTCCTCATTTTACAAAATTCTCAGCATTAAGTTCTTCATTTCTAGATGTTGAGCAAAAATTCATTTCCCTATGGGTTTATTCTTTTTTTTTCCTTTAATAACTAGTTGTTTTTTTTTTTCTTTTGAGCCTTTTATTTTGCATTGGGGTATAGCCCATTAACAATGTTGAGATAGCTTCAGATGAACAGCGAAGGGACTCAGCCATACATATACGTGTATTCCTCCCCTCCCATCCAGGCTGCCACATAACGTCAAGCAGAGTTCCATGTCCTATACAGTAGGTCCTTTTTGGTTATCTATTTTAAATATAGCAGTGTGTACATCACCATCCCTATGGGTTTATTCTTTAGTGTTTTTTTTTTTAATGTATCACTGATCATTTATTGAGTACCTCCTGTGTTCCAATAACTGAAAATTATAATAGTGAACAAGGCATGCATATTATCCATGCATCCCCCATGAAAATAGAATCAAGTAAATCTAAAAAGAATTCAAGCAGATCAAATTCAGCAATATATAAAAAGGCAAGTACATCACAACCAAGTGAGGTTTATTCCCGAAAAGAAATAAAAGCAGGGACAGGTGTTTGTATGTCCATATCATAGCAGTCTTATTCACAATAGCCAAGAAATGGAAACAGCCTAAATATTCACAGATGGATGAATGGGTAAACAAAATACGGTTTATCAATACAGTGCATTCTTATTTGGCCACAAAAAGAGACTGAAATGCTGATACCCGTTACCATGTGGATGAACCCTGAAAACATGCTGAGTGGAAGAAAAGACCATACGTCGTATGATTCCATTTCTATGAAATGTTAAGAATAGGAGAATTCATAGCCACAGAAAGTCAATTAGGGGATCGGGCTAAGGGGATTGGAGGTATGGGTTTCTTTTGGAGGTGAGAGAAATGTTCTAGAAATAGAAGTACATTTCCCATAATGATTGCACAACACTGTGAATATACGAAAAATCACGGAATTATACACTGAAAAATGGTTTAAATGGTGAATTTTATATTATGTGGATTTTTATCTCAATTACCATTTTTTAAAACAATCACTTTTAAAAACAATTGATACCAAAACAAAGATATTACAAGAAAGGAAAACTACAGCCCCAATTCTCTCATAAACTTAGACGTTAAAGTCCTAAAAGAAATACTAGCAAATCCAGCAACGTGTAAAAAGAATTATACACGATGACCAAGTGGGGTTTATTCCAGATACGCAAAGCTGGTTCAATGAAAATCAGTGTCATCTGTCACGTCAAAAGCCTAAAGAAGAAAAATCATAGGATCATATTAGTGGACACAGAAAAAGCATTCGGTAACACCTGATTCTCACTCATGATCTAAACTCTCAGCAAACTACAAATAGACAGGAACTTCCTCAGCTTGAGAGAGAAACAACTATTAAACAAACAAACAAACAAACTAGAGCTAACATCATGCTGTTGACTCTTGGCCAACTGCAGATCGGGAAGTGCTGAGGTATTTACTGTTGAAACATACCTGCGTATGAATGGACCCATGCAGTTCAAACGTGCCTTGTTCAGGGGTCACGTGTTCTTAATTGTGAGAAACTAGATGTTTCCTCCCTAAGATGAAGATCGTGGCCCCTGTTTAACAAGTACAGCCAGGCTTCAAGCCTAGGTTCCTGAAGCTTAGCGCTACGTATGTTATCTTCAAATGGTTTCTTTTTGAATAAGAGAGTTCTGTCATCTTAGAAAGAGTATGCACTTAGAGTTTTAGGCTTTGTTTTTTGTTGGTTTTTGTTTGAATTTTCAGTAGTCACAGGCAGCCTGACAGAGAAAGAGAAGCAACTTTGGCAGAGAGACTAGGGTTTTAATTCCGTCCTTGTCACTCAGTGATGGTGTAGCTTTGAGCAAGTCACGTAAGAGTTTTGAGCCTCTGTCTCCTCCTCGGATGCAGAATGGTAGCTTGGAGCGCTGTAAACCCCCTTATCTTCCTACTGTCATCCCCTTGGGCTTAGAAAGTAACAGGAAGGGGGTCAATGGCGCCTTCTTGAAAAAAGGGAGCAGGGCGGCGGGGGCCGTGTTCTGCCTGAAGCAGACTTGACAGTGAACCCTTAGAGAGTCTGCTTTTATTCCACCATTGGTGGGACTTAAATTGGGCATTTGATGACACAGACATGACAGGAGTTTCTCCAGGAATCTCATCTTTGGGTTTAAGACAGCATTTTGATCTTGATGGTGGCCGATTCTCTGAAAGGCAGGTACTGTGTAGAGAAGTTACAGTATTATTGCTTCTGTGCCCCTTCCAAATCCCTTCAGACACTCCATCTTCAGATGTCAGATTTTTAAACATCAGGCATTCGGTGAAATGTCTGTCCCAGAGGGATTCACTGTGGTTCTGGCCGTACTGTTTGGTCACCAGTCTAGAAGGGCCATCTTGCCAAGACCAGGTTGTGTGTGTAAAAGAAAGGGGCCCCCCAGCTTTGCAGAGTCATTGCAGTGACTAAGTGAGAGAATATGCTTCAGTCCTTGGCACTTGTTAGACTTTCAGAAACTGGCAGTGATATTGTTACTGCGGAAAGAGCTGCATTGATCCATCATGTCTCGTCCTATTTTCACGATGAAAATGGGAAGCTGATATCTTCTCTGCCACCTCGTCACGCTCAGGATGTCTCCTCCCCCACCAGGCTGCCACCTCCTGGGCACAGGTAGCCTGGTGAGGTCCAAGTTCCGAGACTTCAATCTTTGTTTATTCCAGTCAGCTCTGTTCAGTGGCCATGGACACCCCCATACCTCTCCCCCTGGAATTGTAGAAGAAGAAGAACGCAAATATTTTACTGATTTTATTTGGTACTTCAGAAGCCATGAGACCTTGACCAAACTCCTCGACTTGATCCTTCTCAGTTTGCCCACATGCAAAGCAGGGAGAGGGGGTCGAGGACGTGAATAGCGTCTTCTAACTCTGAAACTGTGTGATGCAATACTTCTGTGATGGTGGCGCCCTTATTCCTGAGCGACCCTGGGAAGTTTGCTCCCATTATCTCATTATGTATACTTTGATGTAGGGGATATTTCATTCTTTTTTTTTTTTTTTATGTGGCCCTTGGGAATAATTCTGCCATCCTTTCCAAGCGCCAAGCATTTGATTTGTCATGGAAAATTCATCTAGAACTTTGTTGTGGGTTTCAAAGCCAGCCTTCATCAAAAGGAGGACAGTAATGCTCTTTGCTTTTTTTTCTTAAGCTTAAATAAACTGACCCAGTAACTTACTAGGAGAGCATCGTTCCTAACGTGTTTTGCAGTCACAATGATCTGGCTTTCTCTAGACCAGCAGTTCTAACAAGTCTAAAAGAGGTGGCCCCTGGCCCTTGGGTTATTGGGAACATTTTCTTATAGGGACTCGGATGTGGTCTTCTCCAGGGGCATGGCTGTACCCCTGATGAGAACCATCGTTCCAGCTTGTGTCTGCCATGATGATCTACTGTTTAGCTTACGCTGGGGCGGGGGAGGAGACAACCTGGCACCTCTGTGGACCACGCCTTGTTTAGGATGCTTGATGGGTTGTTTTCTTGTCTCTTGGTTTTCAGCGCATCAGAGCCGAGTGACGATGATCCAGTTTGTCCTGGAGCTGGAGTGGGTGCTGAGCACGGGACAGGACAAACAGTTTGCCTGGCACTGCTCTGAGAGTGGGCAGCGTCTGGGAGGTTATCGCACCAGTGCTGTGGCCTCAGGCCTGCAGTATCCTTTGCTGGACAGAATCCCTTAGTGGGAACTTAGCTGTTGACTTCTTCCTTTCATGAGCATTCTGGGTATGTGCACTTTGAAGGTTTCCTGTTTTATTTGCTGAGTTGCCCTGCTGATTAAGATGCTTATAAACCATCCTAACACGTAAATTGTCAGAGGTCCTCATGTAGGCGGGGTAAATCAATTTCGCCTGAAATAACAGTCCCTGCCGAGCAGGTTGTGGGTCTGCCGTGAGCAGTCTGACGTCTACACAGCACACAGCCCAGATTTGTGAGCCTCAGCCATCAGGAAGGTTATGGAACACGGAGATAATGCTGTCACTGAATTACAGTCTTTTATTTTTGTACAGAAATAATTTACACATAGGTATTAAAGTTGAGAACATTCGCATTTTGGTGCCTGGCAGAAGAACCACAGGATCCCTATTCATTTTAAGAATATTTATTGAGAAGCTACCATGCTGGGACCAGCGTAGGCTGACTGAACGCGGTAAAGCTATGTATAAGTCTTTGTTCCAGGTACCAGATTTTTCCAGAATGTGTAGAATGATACTAACTCTTATCTCCCAAGCTTCCAGGGTCCGTGTGCTCACTGTGCATACCTGCCAGTGATGGGTGATCCTCACATCCAGCGCTCTGGGCACTTGGGCCTGACAAGTGTGAGACCTGGATGGGTGATGCTACCATTGTAAGAAGAAAGGGGCCCTGAGTTTCTTCTTTCAAAAGCATAGAATCTCTCCACCTTCTGACAAATGAGGAAATAGTTAGATTACTTGTCTGCAGAAACAGGATGGAAGAATAAGCTTGCTTTCAGATTTTCATCTCATATTTATAAAATGCCTATTCAGTAATTTGCGACCATCTGGCAGAGTACCTTGCTGTTTCCTTACAGACATGTGGCGGTTGTTGTATCTGTGTGTGTGTGTGTGTGTGTGTGTGTGTGT
>SJYX01012510.1:21517-60474 GCA_006410675.1 Oreotragus oreotragus | reverse complement strand
TTTTTTTGCGGGGGGAGGGGGTGGTTAGTGATAATGAAAAGAAGATCTGTTGAAATAACTTAAAACGTTCAGAATAATATTATGACCCCCCATTTCTCTTCATAGTGGACGTTGGTGGTGTAGATAAAAATCTTTTACATATAAATTCATTCTTTCCCATCTGCATCTCAAACAGTCATTCAAACAAGCAACAAGTGAGAATAAGTCAGAGAATATAGCCTTTCTCCTCTTCTTTCAGGCCTCTTTGCGAAGTAAATATGCAATGAAAGTAACCAAAATTCAAGTAGAGAAACAAAGGATGACAAAACGACTGACCAGTTCACAAATTGAATTATCAGGTTTGAAATCACCTCAAAATCCTTGTTGCTTTGGCTGCAGATCTGACAGATATTAAGTGTGCTACCATACTGTGTGTGTTCAGTCGTATCCGGCCCTTGGCAGCCCCGTGGACAAGAGCCCACCAGGCTTCTCTGTCCGTGGACTTTCCGAGCAAGAATCCTGGGGTGGGTTGCCATTGCCCCCTCCAGGGGAGCTTCCTGACCCGGGGATCGAATCTCCTGGGTCTCCTGCACTGGCAGGTGGATTCTTTACCACTAGCACTACCTGGGAAGCCAGATTATCATATTACCAACAACAACAACGATAATAATAACAAGAAAGCGCAGGAGAGGAAAAAGAAGAAACTGCCTTATATTTGCAGTCCCTGAGTGTTTACCTAGTGCTTCTACGTAACGTTACTTTGTTCCCCAGCAAAACATAAAGACCTCATTCTCAATTTTCAGAGTAGAATGCATCAGAGAGGCTCAACAGGTTAAGGCTTTCTTGAGGTCACGTGACTGTTACCTGGCAGAACCAGGGTTAGAACTTGGGTTTTTAAATCTTTGAGCTAGCCCTGTGCACAACTAGATACAGCAGAACGGAGCTGGTTCCCCAGGGTCCCATGGCAGGTTGACGTCGGAAATAGAGCTGTTTTCCTCCACTGCTTCTGTTGCTGGTCTTTACATTTATTGAGCCTCATCCTTCGTTTGGTCCTTGGACCACGTTTTGGTCACATCTGGTCATGCTTCCACAAAAATAATTTCGGTACTCTGCATCTTAAGAAGTTCTCCATGTTGGAGATATTTCCAAGGTACCACCCTCTTCTGTTCATTCCTATTTGGGGGAAGAGTACTGAAAAGCTGTTAAGATTATCTTGATTTTCATATTTCCTCATGTCATACTAAATTCCAGTCACTCTGGCTTTGAAGTTTTCCTATAATTTTATTTTAGCCCTCTTCCAAATAGCTTCTGCTGCATTCGTGTGTGTGTGTGTATTATTTCCCCGAAGTTGCGAAGACTTGCATCTGTTTTTTCATCTGTGTTCTTATAATTAATCAAGATAATTCAAATTTAAGGCGATCTTATTCTTTGTAAATCTTAATATCGTTTTATGTGTATCTGATAACTTCTCTCCCTATTCTTGAGACCAGAGTAATTTGCTATACCTTGTTCTCCTTTGCTCAAAAGAATGTCTTAATAGGAAAATTTTAAAACTCGTATCAAATTGAAGAAGATAGTGTAGTGGACACTCATGTACTTACTGTCCCTTTCTGTCTGTCTTTTCACTGGAGTAGTTTAAAGCAAATTCCAGACCTTATGTCTTCTTATCCTTACACACTTCATTATGCACCTTTCAAAAATATGAATCTCTTCCCAATAACCACAGTGCTGTCGTTACGCCTAAAGTTTATAATCACTCCTGGATAATACTGAATAACTGATACATTTTCAAATTTAACTTATTGTTTCAGAAGTGGCTCTGTGCAGTGGATCTGTTTGAAATCAAGTCCAGACAAGGTCCGCAAGTTGGATGTGGTTGCTGCATCTCCTAAATTTCCCAGTCTTCCTTTCAGATTGTTTTTTCAATGCCACTGTACCTTGTTGAGGGGACTGAGTCAGTTCTCCTTTAGAGCCTCATGTTCTGATGTGACCTCTGCTTCCTCGTAATGTCATATAATTTGTTCTTCTTCCTACCTTTTCCCCTACTTTTTCTGTAAACTGAAAGTGGGCTCTGATATCTTGATTCAGTTCAGATTCAGCTTTCGGGCAGAACACTTGGCATTTGTGCTGTGTGGTTAATTCTGCTTCTCATCAGGACACACAGCATGTCGGGTCGTCACCTTTCCAGGGACAGCAAGATGGATGGGTGGTTCTGGTGGTGGCAGCGGGGTCCCGGCAGGGCAGACTTCCCATCAGCCTGTCCTTTAGTGGGTTCAGCCACTGCTTTTCTTTCCCCAAATCCCGTCCTTTCATTAGGATTGCAGAAGGGTGATTTTGTAATCCTTTCTTTTTTTTTTTTACAAAATAATGAGACAATATTATAGTAACAGGACCACTGAATGAGATTTTAGGTTTTTTTTGTTGTTTTCTTTGTCCTGAGGATATATTCTACCAAGAATATACAGTTAAAATGCTGTGTTTTAAAGTGACTTGAAATAATTATGTTAGCTCTGTGGTTATATCAGGAAGTTGATAGTAGCTGTATTCATTTTTTTGTTGTTGTCAATTTGGGGGATTTTTTAAAATTATGAATATTTTTCATATGTAAAATAATACAAGATTCCATCATGGAAATGATCTGATGAGCGAAAATTCTTACTACCACCCTCGTCTGCTCAGCTTTTTTCTCCCCTCTCCGTAGGCAGCCATTAAATTTTTTTTTTTTTACCGTTAAAAAAATGTTTTTAGTTAATTTTTTAATTAAGTGGGTTTTTTTTTAGTTTGGGTGTGCCAGGTCTTAGTTGTGGCACTCCGAATCATCAGTTGTGGCATGCAGGACCTAGTACCCTGACCACGGATCAGACCTGGGCCCCCTGCTTTGGGAGCCCAGAGTCTTAACCACTGAACCACCGGGAACGTCCCGACAGCCATTTTTGATCAATCTTAATTTATCTTTCCAGTGTTTCCTTTTGTAAATAAAAGCACGCATGCACATACACACACACATTCTCTTATATTTCCCTCTTGTTCTTACATAAAGGTAGGGTAACATGTAAACTCTCACATACCTTGGCTTTATTTCCCCACTTAATAAAATATCCTGGAAATTATTCCATGTCAAGTTTCCTAGCTGTGTAGGGTTCTTTTGGCTGGATGTATCATAGTTAAGCACGCATGCACATACACACACACATTCTCTTATATTTCCCTCTTGTTCTTACATAAAGGTAGGGTAACATGTAAACTCTCACATACCTTGGCTTTATTTCCCCACTTAATAAAATATCCTGGAAATTATTCCATGTCAAGTTTCCTAGCTGTGTAGGGTTCTTTTGGCTGGATGTATCATAGTTAATGGGTTTCCCAGGTGGCCACTAGTGGTAAAGAACCTGCTTGCCAGGGCAAGAGACATAAGAGACTCAGGTTCGATCCCTGGGTCAGGAGGATCCCCTGGAGGAGGGCATGGCAACCCTCTCCAGTACTCTTGCCTAGAGAATCCCATGGACAGAGGAGCCTGGATGGCTCTGTAGTCCATGGGGGTCACAAAGAGTGAGACATGACTGGAAGCGACCAGGCACGCATCATATTTACTAAGTCCTCTTTTGATGGACTTTTGAATCGTTTCCAAACTTTAGCTCTTACTGTGTTATGGGATATCATTCTTTATTTTGGCCATTGCATCTCTGGGGCAGATCTGTTCAAGTAGCATTGCTAGGCATTCCCAACCAGGGATGGCTTTGGGTTGTTACTGGAGACCAGTCACATAGGCAGCCTCTTCCTACATGGACCAGAAGGAAAGCAGGTGTTTGGCACAAATTGTATTGTTTACACAGTTAAGGCACAGTCAGCCACTATTGTCTGTTAAAGTGGTGGGAACGCTCCCAAAATCCAAGTTCCCAGAAGCCATGCCAATCTTGAAATAGCAGCCTTTCAAAGGATACCAGTCAGGCCTGCTAGGTTTGTTTTTTTTTTTTCCCCGCAAAGTACCATTTTCATTTCTTCAGCTATCCATTCATGTATCTTGCCCATTTTTTTTTTTAACTAGGTTTGTAGTCTTCTTCCTAATTGCTCTTTTTATATTAGAAATTTGGACCTTCTGTGACATCAGTTGCAGATATTTTTTCCAGTTTGTCTTGTGCCTCGCTTATGGTATTTGCTTGTTTTTGTGTTTTTGAATCGTAGCTTTCCCCATTCCAAGGTTAGAAGGGAACTCTCCCATCTATAACTTATATTTTTCATTTTTTTTTTTCATTTAGATCCCTCATTCGTTTGAAGTTCATACTGGCATATAAAGAAATACAGATCCTGTCCTTTTTTTCCAAATGACGGCTCAGTGTGTGCCAGCTTTATTTTTCACTCATCTTTTCCTTGTTCATTTGAAAAGCCAGCTTTTTATCAGATATGTACTAAATTTCTGCATGCTTTGGGGCTTATTTCTAGGCTTTCTATTCTGTTCCTGTGGTCTGACTATTTAAGTAGCACACCACACCCAGTTAAAGAGACTTTGCAACATGTTTTAACATCTAGCAGGGCTAACCTCCCCCAGTCACAATACCACGTTACTCTTATTTTCAGAGTATTCTTGGCTCTTCTTGCTTGCTTATTTTTCTATGTGAACTTTAGAATAAATATATCCAATTCTAAGGGGAAAATTAATTTTTGCAGGGATTATATTACATTTGTAAATTCATGTTGTCAGAATTCTCATCTTTATCATGTTGAGTCCCCCTGTTCAGTAATACAGCATGTCTCCCACTTAGTTACTTCCACTTTGTGTGTCTTTCAGCATTATATCCAGGTTCTCCTCGTGTGAGATTTGCACCTTTCTTTTACATTTATGCTTTTTTTGGTGGGAAAGTGGGGGGGGGCCGGTCAACCCATCCACTCACTTTTGAGAAACAATCCTTAATGCTTACATGATAGATTTGATGTTGAAACCCGGCACGTGTTCATTGGTGACCAGTCAGGCCAAGTAACCATCCTCAAACTGGAGCAAGAAAACTGCACCCTGGTCACGACGTTCAGAGGACACACAGGTGGGCTTGAAAGCGGACCCTCCAAGTGCTTCTCTCACACCGACCTGCCCCCTGCCACGTGTTCTGATATTCACATAATGTGCTGTGAAAGTGACGGGGTACACCCTGGGCCTGTGTGATGGTAACACGTGGTAGATGTAACTGACTGCAGCATGGTTCAGAAAGATGGAAGGTCAGAAATGTTCTCCATCAGCTCAAACGAAAGGGCAAGCAGTCTGTCGCAGAAGTGGTGATCTGGCTCTTTGTCATGTTTTGCTCGAGAAAGCCGTGGTGGGCAGACGTTAAATGAGACGTCGGAGGCTGTCTGGCAACTGCAGGAACCCTGGAAGGGCAGCTGCCTCGGTCTGTCCTTGGCCTCCTTGGAGCAAGAAGATGGTGTGGGGGACAGACTTCTACTTCGAAGACAAGTGAAATGAAAAGTCGATTTCTCACTGGTAGCTAGCCTACATAAAAAAGGAACAAGTTCCTCTTTAATTTTCCTTACTCTAGAGCTCTTTTCAAGACTCCCTTTACCTTACTGGCCTGCTCAAGGTCATTTAAGCAGGGTGATAAGCTATATCCACACTCAGCCTTTGAAAGACTTGGGTAAACAATGATGATTAATTTTTCACTCGTGTTTTTAACACGTGATGTTGACCCTGGAAAATGAATCATTGCCTGTCCGTAGTTCTTAACAAGCTTTTGTGTCTTCTGCAGTTTACCAGCCCGCTATTCAGTACAGAACAGAGTTAATGTGAGTCTAGATGTCTTATAAGAACAAAAGTAGGTGAATGAGGATGTAAAATGGGATAGTACCTAGATCATAGGGGATTTCCTGAAGGGAAAAAGAGGAATGCTGTAAAGAGAAGATTGAATCTAGGGGAAAGATTCATCAAAGGTCATCTTAATTATCTGCGCCTTAGGGAGGAAGAACACACAGAAACCTCCCCTGTGGGTAGAACGCAGGTCTCTTCTGATTGGATTTCTCTTTTTAGCCACCTTCACTCTGACCTGACAGGGACCTGAAACTGCCCCATGTCGGGACTGCTTCCCCGCTGACCTCAGTCTCCTAATCTTTGGCTTCCCTAAGCGCTTTCTCCACCTGCGCTTGCTCTTGTCCTGGTTGAGGAGTCCCGCTTTCGACCCCTCATTCCCCAGCGTCCTTGGGCCCATCTTTCCTTCTTCCCCCTCGCTTCAGCTGTGGATTCCCCAGCATTCTCAGTTTGGGGCTCCTTGTCCCCCCTCCTTGGTAAATTTCACCTGGGATTCAGACTGCGCCTGTCTCCTCGTGCACTCAGCTGCGGGGTCTGCCGGGGGTCACGGCCCGAGCCTCTGCCCACCGTCACCAGAGCCGTCCCTCCAGCCCAGACCCAGGAGCCGCCCCACAGAACCCGGCCCCATACGCGGGACGCCCCTCCTCTCATTCCCTCGGCAACTTTTTCAGACCTTCCCCACTCTCCCCAGACCTCGCTCAAAGAAAAACAAAGGTTATCAGAAGCTTTCTTAAAGTGTTTGGTTCTTGACCATCCCATCTTCCCTCCACAGTAAGCCAACTTCTCCTCCTCTGCCTCCTCATCTCTTGCCCTCCTGCCTCGTTCTGTCCTTGGCCCCAGGCTCTTCTTTCTCAAGGTCTCCACACTGCAGGTTAATCCTTCAGTCTTCCTTTTGACCAACTCACTCTTTGCAAGTTACTAACATGGAAACTTTTTTTGCTTCTGGGGAAAAACAACAACAACGACAAAACCCCTCTGATCTCATCTTAACAGCAGTGCTGCTTTTTTATTTTTTTAAGTTGCAGTGAAATGTACACAACCTAAAATGGACCATTTTTACCATTAACTTTTTTTTTTTTTTACCTTTTTTGGGGGGTGGGGAGGGGTTGGGCCATGCAGCATGCAGTTCCCCGACCAGGGGAATCACTGGGAAGTCCCCACTTTGACCATTTTTGAGTGTGCAGTTCAGTGACAGTAAGTACCTTCACACTGTTGTGCAACCACCACCACCCAGAACATTCTTTATCTCGTAAAACAGAAACTGTGCCCGTGAGACGCCAGCTCACTCCCTGCCCCAGCCCCTCCCCCCAGGCCCTGGCAACCACCATCCTGCTGTCTGTCTCTCTGCATTTAGTGACTCTAGGCACCGCACATGAGGGGAAGCCTACAGCATTGGTTGTTTTGTGACTGGTCTGTTTCACTTAGCATGATACCTTCATGTTGTCACAGATTCTTAAAAGACTATCATTTCCCCAGCTGCTTCACATTCTTCCCTCCCACTGGCTTTCCTGCCACCTGCAGTTTGGCTCGTCACCGTCACTGGTCACACTGCTGTCCCTGAGTGGGACAGTGACCTGCTGATTGCTGAATCCAGTGGACACGCTTTCAACTCTGTCCTGCTTAACCTCTCGGTAGTGTTTGACATTGTGGCCATTCCTTCCTGCTGTGACTGCCCTCGTTTGGCTTCTGAAACACATTCCCTCTCAGTTTGAAGCCTCTGACTGCACTCTCTCCTCTCCTTTGGGGTTGTACTGGGGGATTCTGCCGGGACCTCCTGGGCTCTCCCTGGTTGACCTTGCCCACTACTCCCAGTCACAGAACAAAAAGGCATTGTCATCGTCCTCAAATTCCTCTCTACCCAGTGAGTGAGACTGAAGCTAAACAGTCATTATAGTGCCTGGTGGCAGAGTTGGGGGAGCCACACCACGCATGTCCATGAATATGGAGCAGGCACCTCGCTGGCACAGGAGTGGGAGTTGGTCAGGGAAGGCCTCCCCAGGGGAGGTGTGGCTTGGACCTAAGAACCTAGGGGAGGAGTGAGCGTTGAGTTCATGAAAGAGAAGGAAGGAGAACAGTGCAGGCAGAGCAAACCAGCAGATCCCAAGGCCTGGGGATCTGCAAAAGCCTGGTTCTCTTGGAAACTCCTGCTAACTCTTTTGGCTGGAACACAGGGTATGGATGGTGGGGGGCGGGAGGGGGGAGAAGGAAGCCAGAAAGGAAATGAAAGTCAGTTCATATCACTGAGAGGATTATCCTGACCTCAGGGAGAAATGGTTTTAAGTGAAGAAGTTAACCTGGTCGGATGCTTTTTTTTTTGTATACTAATTTAAATAACATTATTCATAGTGTCCATAAAGTGAAACAACTCATGTGTTCATCAACTGATAAATGGAGAAACAGAACATAATATATCCATACAAGGGACTATTACTCAATAATACGAAGAAATTGTTGATATGTGCAATAATATGGGTAAACCTTGAAAGCATTCTGATAAGCCCAGAAGCTTCACCCCAAAGCAGTAGCTTCATTTTGCCTCTCCCAACTCCCCATGCAAAGAAAACCGTTCCTTTGTTTTTTGCCTACTCTGGAATTTTCATATAACCTGATTGTATGTTAAAAGATTGCTCGCTGTAGAGAGTGATATGATGGAAAAGCTGGTAGGAACTTTCCTTCACAGTGTGGCCGCAATGATGGGAGAGCAGGGAGTCGGTGGACCCAAGGTAAAGTTTAGGCAGTTAGCTCAGCAGGCATGGTGATGGACTAGAGAGTTCCCAGACTTGGTTTCGGCAAAGGTGGCTTTCAGCCCAAACTTCTGACTCTTTAGCAGTTAGATGTTGCCCAGAGCACTGATCTGAGGGCTCCGAGTTCAGTATTGCTGCCTCCAGGTCAGAAAAGAGGAGCAGTTAGCTCAGCAGGCATGGTGATGGACTAGAGAGTTCCCAGACTTGGTTTCGGCAAAGGTGGCTTTCAGCCCAAACTTCTGACTCTTTAGCAGTTAGATGTTGCCCAGAGCACTGATCTGAGGGCTCCGAGTTCAGTATTGCTGCCTCCAGGTCAGAAAAGAGGCAAGCAGCTGCTTCTCATTGTGAGATGAGCCGGGGGTGGCCCGAGGGTTTGTTTCATGTCTTCCAAGTTGACTTCCCTGGTGGCTCAGACGGTAAAAGTGTCCACTTACAATGCGGGAGACCCGGGTTTGAACCCTGGGTCGGGAAGATTCCCTGGAGAAGGAAATGGCAACGCACTCCCGTACTCTTACCTGGAAAATCCCATGGATGGAGGAGCCTGGTAGGCTACAGTCCATGGGGTCACAAAGAGTCAGACACAACTGAGCAGCTTCACTTTCACTTTTCTTTTCTTTCTTCCAAGTTAGTTCCATGGGCTTTCTGGGTAGCGCTAGTGATTAAGAACCTGCCTGCCAATACAAGAGATGTAAAAGACGTGGGTTGGATCCTTGGGTCAGGAAGATCCCCTGAAATAGGAAATGACAACCCGCTCCAGTATTCTTGCCTGAAGAATCTCATGGGCACAGGAGCCTGGCGGACTATAGTCCATGGATTTGGAAAGAGTCGGACACAACTGAGAACCTTGATATTGTATCTTATCTTTCTGAAAGAAGGCAAACTATTTTCACGTGATTTCACCATGAAGTATCGAGGAAGAGAGGACATAGCCCAGAAAGGTCGTTCTCTAACCCAAAAGTAGATAAAGTTAGCAGGTCACATTTCTTGTTGTTGTTTACTCACTAAGTCATGTCCAACTCTTCAACCCACTGGACTGTAGCCTGCCAGGCTTCTCTGTCCATAGGATTTCCGAGGCAAGAATACTGGAGTGCATTGCCATTTCCTTCTCCAGTGGGTCTTCCCGACCCAGGGATCAAACCCATGTCTGCTGTATTGGCAGTCAGGTTCTTTACCGCTGAGTCACCAGGGAAACCCAGATCACATATCTAACGTATCATTATTCCTAAATAGTAGTACCTACCCAGTCTCTATCTCCTGTCTGGCTGCAGCACTGCTGATTCATTTATAGGTAGTACAAGAGTGTCTGAGAGATTCCACGATGACTCGAGCATTGTGAAGCTCTTCCTATGTACTAAGTCCATCTGGGCCTTGGGAGATCCCAAACTCAACCAGACACAATTGTGGACAAAGGGTCTATGAGTGGAGAATTAGCTTAATCACCTCATCCTTTACCCCCCAAACAAAGACTTTAAGATGAGCCCAGATTCATTAAAGACTGATCTTGGGGATCTAATCAATACAGATTCGAACTCAGAAGCAGATAAGTTCTTCAGTGTGTGTACAGAGTCATAGCCATTCATCCATCACTCTCTGTCACAGTGCAGAAAGTCATATAAAAAAATGTGAGTGAGTGATGGACTCTGCCTAATAGCCATACCCGAAGGCCAAAACATGGCATTTACTAACCCATGGGGATTTAGCAAACTGATTTTGTTCTTACGCTCCCTCTGTTGGTTTTATTTCTGGAGCTAAATGCCAACTATCATAGTTCTTTGATATTTCTGCAGAAATTAGAATATATTTCTACCAGGAAGTGATATACTGATTTGAACAAAGGGAAAAAAAATCAGATTTTGACCATTGAAAATTAATAATACCCATAAAATCTTTTTTTTTCTTCTAAGAAGTTTTTTGGTTAGTACGAACATATTGGAAACAGGAGGGCTTGGATGTGAACCTGCCAAAGTATACTACTTAATGGAAAATGAAATACAGACTTGTTCACTGACTATTAGGAGAAGTCTTGAAAGTAATAGTTTAGCTAAACAAAAATAACTAAGACAAGAGCCCTCAAAGTTCAATGCAAATATACATGTTCGTATCATTAATTTGAAAGTTTAATTTTCATTTGCAGTGGAGACTTTCACACCCACAGACATGGATTTTCATCAAGAGTCAGTCAGGTCCTGGGATCTCCACGTGACAAGTGCTGCCACACATTGGTGAATAAACTCAGCCTAGTGCTTGCTCTGTTCAACTCCCGATCATGCAGTATGAGCATTCAACCAATAATTGGAAATACGATGTGTGTAGCAAATGTTCTGAAGCCCCAGTGCTGCATATCAGGTGCTTTGGGAGCAGATAACAGGAAAGTTTCTTCTCATCCGGAGAGTTAAAGGAAGGTTTCTAAGAAAAGTGGTGTTTAAACAACACTGTAAGGAGACTGATAGCTCAGTTGGTAAAGAAATCTGCCTGATATGCAGGAGACCCTGGTTCGATTCCTGGGTCAGGAAGATCCACTGGAGAAGGGATAGGCTACCCATTCCAGTATTCTTGAGCTTCCCTTGTGGTTCAGCTGGTAAAGAATCCACCTGCAATGCAGGAGACCTGGGTTCGATCCCTGGGTTGGAAAGATCCCCTGAAGAAGAGAATGGCTACCCACTCTAGTATTTTGGCCTGGAGAATTCCATGGACTGTATAGTCCATGGGGTCGCAAAGAGTCAGACACAACTGAGTGACTTTCACTTCACTAAGGAGACTGGGTGGCGGGAACATTCCAGACCCCAGATATATGCAGCCAGTTTGAAGCCCACAGTGGGTAGGTGTGAATGGAGTCCATTGGGCCCTGTGGAGAGCCGGGCATGAGGGATACAGGCCAGCCTTCCAGGGAATGTGACATCTTTCTCAGGCAGTGGGAAAACAGCGGTGGAGCTGAGGCAGGGTGGTGATGTGGTTTCCATGGTAACAGATCCTGTGGTAGCAGCGGGTGGGGGATTGAGTGGGGCCAAGAATGGATGAGAGGAGAGTGTTTAGAAGGAAGGCTACTGCTGGAGTGCATGGATAGGGAGACCCCTGCCTGGACCTGAAGGACAGCGTTGGGCGTGGAGTGAAGAGCAGGCGTTCAGGTCTGTTTAGGAGAGAGGGGTCAGCAGCACGTGATGACTGATTGAGGGAGGTGTGGCTTCCACGTTTCTGTCTGAAACATTCGGGTGGCCAAGTGGTGCCATTTCCGGAAAACGGGAACGTTGGCGGTGACAGCAGGTTCAGGAGGGAATATCAGGGTGCTTTAACCTGACGCTGAGGAGGCAGCAGGGGGTCAGCTGGAGGTCCCCTTGTGGATCTCAGAACAAGGTGCAGCCTAGAGGCAGAGCACATCTCCCCTTCCAGAAACACCCACCACTTCAACCCGGAGGGAAGAGCAGTAACCGACGGGTCCGTACTTTATTCAAGGACTCCCTTGGATGGCTCTCCTGCCGCCTCGCTTCACCCACGCAGCCTCACTGAGCAGGTGTGATTGGGACCCTCGTGGTGAGGTACCTGGTCACCCTGGTAGACACACACCCGGCACTTCCGGGCCCTGACTTGTGACCTTCCACCTCGTCTGTAGCTTTTGAAAGATACGTTGTCAGCCTCCAAAAATTAGTTCCCTAAGCATTTGGTACCATGTATTTATTTCTAAGCGTTTATACTCCAATCTGGTTCCACGGTTGTGAACCTCTTCTCACTAAATCAGAACGGTGAATAAAGTTTTATGTATAAAAGTGTTCATCTTAGCAAAATTTATAATAGTGAAAAATTGAAGAATCTAACTGTGATTGAAATAAGGTGCATCCACATGCTGGAATATTATGCAGACTTATGGGATGCCCTGGTAGTCCAGGGGCTAAGACTTCGAGCTCCTGATGCAGGGGACCCAGGTTCGATCCCTGGTCAGGGAGCTAGATCCCACATGCCACAACTAAGACCCAGCACAGCCAAATAAGTAAAAAGACACTTGTCTCACAATTAAAAAAAAAAAATCCATTTATGAGAGTATATACTAGTATAGACAAAACCTTGACTTTTAAGAGTGAATTCATGTATGTTCAGTTATTCACGTCAGTCACGTTGTGGAGAGCCAAGGCGGGGAGAAGCGTATAATAAAACACAGGTGGGGTGGGGGTGGATGGACAGAAATCTGGAGTGAAGTACAATCACATGGAATAAATGATTTTTTTCAATCAAAATATCAGAAACCCCGGAAACCCACAACCACTGCAGTTTCGGTTCTCATTCTCCGTCTTAGTTATGGGTCACGAAGGACGAGGAGAAAGGTCTGGGTGTGGACGGAGTGGGAGGTGTGTGTGTCTGCACTGCTCGGAAGGGTGTCAGGCAGAAGCCCTGCTGCCCATCCGGAGGTCTGTCTGCCGATAGAGGCAGCCGTTTCCTCAGAAGGAAGCTTCCACCCCAAGGCTCTCCTGAAGCCTCTGTCCTGAGGGTTCATTGCTCTGATGTACTGTCCTTCCAGGCTCGTCTGCCATTCAGTTAATGGGCCAAGTGAGTAAACATTCACTGACCCTGTGAGCTACACTTGGTCGCTCTTTGTGACCCTTTGGTCTGCAGCCCACCAGGCTCCTCTGTCCATGGGATTTCTCAGGCAAGAATACTGGAGTTGGTTGCCATTTCCTCCTCCAGGGGATCTTCCCAGCCCTGGGATCAATCAAACCCAGGTCTCCTATGTCTCCTGAGTTGCAGGTGGATTGTTTACCCACTGAGCCACGTGCTGTGCTCAAAGACAAAGATATAGGAATGAAGCCTGCGGTGGGGACAGATGTGTAATTCAGCAGTTTGGTCCAGTGGGTGATGACAGCAACAGAGCATGCGATGTGTCTCACCTAGATAGGAGTGTTGGGCGTCTGAGCCTCTCTTGAAGAGGGTGGCAAAAGGTAGGACCTCTGCACTCCAGGCAGAGGGAGTAACCACGTCTTGTGAGAGAATGGCTCCACCAAACACCCTGTGTGTGCATGTTTCATCCTCAGAACTAACGTCGTACATTTATGTTGCCGTAGCGTGTCTTGGGCTTCCCTGGTGGCTCAGATGGTAAAGAATCCGCCTGCAATGCAGGAGACCTGGGTTGGATCCCTGGGTTGGGAAGATCCCCTGGAGGAGGGCGTGGCAACCCACTCCTGTATTCTTGCCTGGAGAATCCATGGACAGAGGAGCCTGGAGGGCCACAGTTCAAGGAGCTGCAGAGTCAGACACGACTGAGTGACTCAGCACGGCACAGAGTCTCTGATTTGATTTGATTATATCCATAGAGCTTAGCACAGTGCCTGCCTTATAGAAGATGCTCAGCACATGCCTGTTGAACTGACTTGAAGTGAATGCTGTGATTTTTTGATACAACTGATAAGCCAGCCTCCAAAAGAGATCCCGTTATAAGGCTGTTTACATAGAGATGGGAGAGAGCACAAAGTGATTTTTATTTCATCTCCCCAGTTGCATCCTGTTTCCTGTTTTGCAGCTTTTCCTTCCTTCTTTCCCACTCGTAGTAAAGCCTGTGGTGTGACACTCTGAGCCCTGGGAGGGTCCGATGCACATGCTGTAACTTGCTTTAACCTGGTTATCTCTCTTCCTGCCTCCATTATCAAGAACTCCCCTCCCCCGCTCTCACTCCTTACAGCCTGATGTAATGTGGAAAAACCGGAGACTGATCTCATTTCTGAAATGTAGTTGATCTCATGATGGCTGCTGAGATAGCATGGGGACGTGGTGATCCCCACTTCGGGCTGACTCAACGAAGGACGCCGTCACAGAGATGGCCCAGATGAGGCCTCCTGCCCTGTCATCACAGCACGTGTTGGCTGAGTGTTTCCCATGTCCTGGGTACAGTTCATTCTAGGTACTTCTGTGTGTTCACTCGGCTCTTGCAGGAGCAGATGAGCGCACATCCTTCTACTCCGCCATCTTGAACCAATAACTCATTGAATCTTGGCAGAAGTATTACCATCCCTCTTATGGATGAAGCTTCTAAGGCTCAGAGTATTAAAACAACATCCCCGAGGTGCTGTTATTTGAATCTAGAATCTGGTTCCAGATCCTTGGCATTTCTGATGCTGGAAACGAACTTCAGTTTCTTCACCATCAACCATCCTTGTCCCACAGTCACCAGCAAAGAAGGCCCGAGGGCCTGCTTCTCATAGCGCGGTGCTGGTCGGTATTGGGGTGTACTGGTTAGGGGGAGCTAATGCTATCTATCACTTGGCACATAGAAAGCCCTATTTAAGTATTTCCACGTTTATTTGGACAGAACACACACAGCCCGGCCAATGACGTCTTTAATTAAAGTTAAATAAGCCGGGTAGATTTCTCACTCATGTGACAGTCCAGTGCAAGCATTCCCGTTCTTTTCTATGTGGTAATTCAGGGTCCCAGGCTCCTTCCAGAATTTCTGTGTGCCCTGGGGTCTTGGAGTGCTCCGGGAGAAGTTTAAAGAGAAGGAGGAAAAGGGCCATCTAAACTGCCCAGGCCCGGAATGAATGCCTATGACTTCCACGTACTCTCTGGGTTCCCTTGCTGAGAACTGGTCACTGGTTCCCTAGCTGAGAACTGGTCACTGGTTCCCTAGATGCAAGAGGGGCTGGTACCTGGGTCCCTGCAGGACCACAGATTTCCAGGGAAAGCTGTATGTACAGAAGGGGGGATGTGGATTTCAATAGACTGTTAGCTGACTCTGCCATGGATATCATGACAAAGTGAGTCACTTGAGTACAGTTGTGTGGGAATAAACATTTTGCACCATGGAATCCATATCCTGAAGTATTACATTCTCAGATACTGAAGGAAGGTTAAAAAGGAGGGGTATATGGCATTCGATAACAGGGAGAGAAGACGAGTTATATAGGAGAAAATATTCAGCTTTCAAAGGCTTAAGTAAGCACAGCTGAGGAGTTCCAAATAACAGGATTTGTGGATACAAAAAGAAAAAAGATTTCTTTTTCTTTTTTTACCCATGCTGTACGGCATGTGGGATCTTAGTTCCCCCAAGCAGGGATCAACCTGTGCGGGAAGCTCAGTCTTAACCACTAAACACCAGGAAGTCCCTAAAAAAGATGTTTTTGTCTTCATTCGTCTGCTCCTTCATTCTTTCAACAGATACCACCAGAGCCTGCCTGCTGCTGGCTCTGTGCTTATTGTGGAGGCAGTTGGGGGGTGGTGGGGAGAGCTGGGGAGGGGAGAAGTGATGGGAGACACAGAGGGTGGTCAGCACAGGTGTGCTGCTGGGAGTGGTGTGTGTTCTTACAGGGACAAGAATACATACAAGCGGCTTGTTATGCAGGTACCGGAAGAAGCTATTAAGCATAATCTAAATAGTGGGTTTTTTTCTTTGTTTTTTCTTTTTTTTCTTTCGATCTTGGAAAAATATCTCCTGAGACATTACATGAGAGAAAGTTTCCTAAAAGCTTTTAGAGTGCAGTACTTCATTAGAACAGATTGATGATCCTAAAGAAGAAAATGTCAGATTCCAATAAATAAGAAGCAACTGTATGTTCTTTTGAGAATATAATGTTTTTCAATAAAAATTAGTCAAAAAAATGAGTCTCATATTTCTGAAGTATTCATAAGCTTTGTGCTCATCTTATCCAGAAGAAGTTGCTATTGTTCTTAGTAGGCAAGGAGTTTGATTTATGATGGGAACTGCCGGGGAAAAAGATCTGTTGTAATATTTTATAGCCACACCCCTGGAGTGATGCTAATAGATAGCCCTCTGTGCTACACACGGCAGTGTGTGGACCAGCCCTGTGTGACTGGCCCAGTTGCCCTCTCTGTACCCGTAATCAGCAGGTAGTGGTTAAGAGGATATTAGCATCAATATTAGTGGTGGTCATCGCATTACCATCGTCCCCAGTTTACAGGGGAGGAAACTGTCACTTGAAGATGTAAGTAATCTTCCCAGAACCTATAATTTTAAATTCCCCAGGAGAGAAAATACATTTTAAATTCTGTCTAGCAACATCTATATTCAAGAATTTCAAAACAAAAATATGGTAAGAAACCATATTCCAATAAAAATTAAAAAGGAAAAGAAAAAAATTATTGCACTTTTAACTTAAAGAGTGAAAAATCTAATTGTATTTTTTAAAGCCCCATTTACTTCTCATCTCCTGTTGGCGGGGTGAGGGGTAGACAACAGCAGCTTGAAAAAATTTGGTTAATATTTCCGGACAGTGCAATATTTTCCATGCTTAGAACCATGTCTTTTTTTTTTTTTTTAAGATCAATTAATTGCCTTTTTCATTTCCCTTTAGTCTTTACAGTGTTTGATTTTATGGAACATTAAGTTTGGGGGGAAAGATGCCCAAAGCCTGGGACTTTTATTCTTGGGACCATTTTTTTTTTCTCTCTCTCTCTCTCACTGGGGACTTAACTTGTTCTTTTCGACAAAAGTGTCTTACGTGCCAGGAGCCGCCCCCCCTCGCTGCCACGACTCCCCGATGACGAGCGTTGCCGCTTTGTGACTAATGGCCAGCCCTGTCTGTCCTCTCAGGTGGGGTGACCGCTCTCTGCTGGGACCCTGTCCAGCGGGTGTTGTTCTCGGGGGGCTCCGATCGCTCCGTCATCATGTGGGACATCGGTGGGAGAAAAGGAACGGCCATTGAGCTCCAAGGACACAAGTAAGGCTGGTGCTTGTCTGTCTCAGTTTACCGTTTGGTCTCTGGCTGTGCTTCTCGGCGCGCAGGGCCTGAGCTCCCCAACCAGGGAGGGAACGTGCGCCCTCAGCAGCGAAAGCGCCTAGTCCTAACCCCCGAACCACCGCCAGGGGGTTCCCTGCTGCGTGTCTTTACAAAGAACTCTGGGGAAAGACTCCAGGCTGACAGCTGGAGCAGAGGCCTGCGAGCCAGTCTCCGTGCCCAGAGCTGAGCGTGGGAGTAACGGGGCAGGGACGCAAGTGGCCGCTTTGATTTATAGCTGCACGGAAATACGTTTATTTATTTCTACCCTATTTTAGTTCACAGAGGGTTTGAGAGTGCTTACCAAAAAGCCATAAAATACAATAATGCCAGCAAAGAAGTAAAAGGTAAAAAGGAGAACCAGGGAGAAGACCCTAAATGTTTGAGAGGAAGGGCAAAAAAAGAGCTTCAAAACGCAAGCCACGAAGCCCTACAGAGTGTCTGTAGCTGAGTTCAAATGTGGCTGCAAGACCACTGGCAACTGAAGGAGAAAGGGAGCGATAATATCCTCACCTAGTACATTCTGTCCTTCCCCAGACAGTTACTGAGAACTCGCCTTAATTCGTATCAGACTCTTCTTCCTTAAGGAGTGGATTTCAGGAGGCCGAGGGGACTAGCAGGGAAAAGCTTAGTGCTGCTCCTGGGAGCAGTTCTCACAAGGAATCACTGAGGACACTGCGAGGTAGATGCCTTGGCCCTGTCCGCTGAGATCCTCACTGGTCTGGAGCTAAGGGCGTCGTGTCGTCACAAGCTTCCTGTACAGCTCTCTTGGGGACCCTTGGACCTCACTGATTCATCCTGCTTGTGCCGCCCACAGTGCCTGGAGGCCAAGCCTGATCCTGTGGCTGGAAAGAATCTTCTATCTGCTTTAGAACTCTAAAGCTAATCCGAATCGTTTTTAACTTCTAAAGTTTCCAGACGTATTAAAGATGACTCTAAATCAACTTCCCTGAGCTGGCTGGTTTTAAGTGGCATTAGCTCTGCCTACAGATCTGTCTGGAAACACTAGTTTAAAAAACTTCTCCTGGCAGTCCAGTGGTTACGACCTCACCTTCCAACGCCAGGGCTGCAGGTTCTATCCCTGGTTAAGGGGGTGAGATAGCACATGCCTCATGGCCAAAAAGCCAAAGCATAAAAACAGAAGCAGTATTGTAACAAATTCAGTAAGGCCTTTAAAAATGCTCCCCATCAAAAAAAAAAAAAAACAAAACACCAAACAACAACTCTTAAAAGCAAACAGACTTCTCCTAAGTAGTTAAATTTATGGTTTGGAGTTATTAAACATGAGCTAATTCAATTTGCGGCTTCCCACGTTGTTCAGTGGTAAAGGATCCACCTACCAATGCCAGGAGCCGCAGATTTGACCCCTAAGCCTGGAAGATCCCCTGGGGTAGGAGATCTCCTGCCTGGAGAATCCCATGGACCGAGGAGCCTGGCAGGCTACAGTCCGTGGGATCGCTCAGAGTCAGACACGAAGGAGCACACACAGACACAATTCAGTTTTAGAAGGCCGATGCACAGACCATTATTTTTTGTGTAAGAGTTCAGTTTTAGAGACACAGCTATTAAGCCCTTTTCTCCCACATGAGAGAACAGCTCAGTTGTCTGGGGCTACACCTGGCTTGTGGAGCCCCTGGGACCTCAGTATCAAGTCATTAAAGGAACTGTTCCCTTCTGTTTCTCTCCATGACAAAGGGACACATATAGAGGTCACATAGAAGGAATTGACGTCATCCATGTAAGTGAAGAAAAAGAAAAGCCAAATACAGCCCTGCCTCACAATGGCTTCAGTCATGGTGGACTCTTTGAGACCCCCACGGAAGAGTACTGGAGTGGGTTGCCATTCCCTTCTCGAGGGTGTCTTCCCCACCCAGGGACTGAACCCAAGTCTCCTGGGTCTCCTGCATTGTCAGACAGGTCCTTTACCTCTGTGCCACCTGGGAAGCCTTATTTCACAACACACGGTTATTATTTAATCTGCCAAGTAATTCCTGCAACTTGGGCTCCTTCAGAGAAATAAAATGCAGGCTTAGAATGAAGATCAGTAATGCTTGTTGGGCTCATTCAGATGAGCTCATAACTAGCTTTCTTTTTACGCAGTGGTTCATAAAGACTGCTAGCAGGGCGAGGGTCAGCTCTCACCACCAGCATCTCTGGGTGCGGCGTGTCCTCAGGCAACACGTGCTGGGAAACCTTCCAGTTGGGTAAGAAAGGAAAAGGCTATCAAGTGGAGATAGTGTCTCTCAGTCCCGGAAGAATGAAGCCTAAACGAATAGGTCTTCCAGTTTCTAAGACATACTGGCTTGGACTTTGAGAAAATGAAGCAGACTATCCTTGGAGTCCACCCTGATGGGATATCATACCTTAGTGGGGCAGGCAGGCTGGTGAGACCCAGAGCTGCCAGGCAGGAGTGCCTTGAACAGGAATAGGAAGGCCTTGACCTGGTGTTTATTCAATTTAAAATTAGTAATAAGGTGAAGTGTGTGAGGGGCTCCTTGTGACCAGTTGCCTCAAAGGGGTTACCCTGTTGTCACCGAAGCAGGCGAGATGACCTTCGTCAGTGTCACTGACATCACCCTGAGAGAGCAGGTCTGACACCTGAGCCAGGGGGAGTGGAGCCCTGGCACCACTGACAGGAGGGGGACGGAGTTCACAGAGAAGGGGCCCAGACGTGCGGCAGGAAGGATAAGGCCCACGTTCACAGCATCCATTCCTTTGCCCTGAAAATTGACCACTGGATTCATGTTCAGTGATTCTTGTGTTTGAGTAGCACCCAATATTTTGTCAAGGAGTTTTCAAAAGACAGACACCTCAGTTTAATCTTATAATAACCCTATGAAAGAGGGAGGTCAGATACCATTTTTTTTTTAATGAGAGTATTGAGCTTGTGGGCTTCCCAGGTGGTGCTAATGGTAAATAACCCATCTACCAATGCAGGAGACATGAGACATAGATTTGATCCCTGGGTCGGGAAGATCCCCTGGAGGAGGGCACGGCAACCCACTCCAGTATTCTTGCCTGGAGAATCCCATGGACAGTGGAACCTGGCGGGCTACAGTCCATAGGGTCACAAAGAGTCGGACACAACTGAGGTGACTTACCACACATGTGCAAATAGAACTTCCATCCTCAAAGACCCCAAAGCTGGTAGCTTAGGACTCCCAGATCAGTCCAGTGGAGAAAGCTTCTGGAACCTTCTTTGTATGTGCTAGGCCCTGGGAGTTGGGGGGGGGGGGAGTGAACACTGAATAACATACGGTCCCCATCTTGCCCCACGGTGTTTTCCTGTCACCCGTCTACTGGAGAAGGCAGTGACCTTCTGCTCAGGTCTCAGGCTGCCCCTTGCTCTCCTACAATTCCCCACTTCCCCCCCTTCCCTCAGGGTGACCACTGGCAGGCCGAGTTCCCATTCGTAGACCAAATCCTTGAGTTTGGGGACTGGGGAGAGCAGATGGAACCTGAGGCCCCCCGCCCCTTGTGGTGGGGAGACTCCCTTCCCCTCTTCTAGAAATGCCCAGCCATGGTGTGGAGGGACAGCTCCCTGTGGCTTCCGTCCCGAGTTCTGAGCTTTCACACCATCCTTCCGTGGGGAAACGAGACCAGTTTGTTTAATCAATGTAGCCAGTTTGACTTGATGTGTAAAAAAATCCCATCAAAGCAGAGAGAGCTTTAGCACAAGTAAGTGATTGGTGACAGTGAAAATGTCTCCAAGTCCAAGGGAAGAAAGCTAAGAAAGTATACTTCTCCAGCACAGTGTTATCTGCAGTGGAAGCGTTTTGGTACTTGTACTTCCTGGAGCAAGTGAAACATGAATTATGTGCAAGCTCTGTGGAAAGAAGGCAGAGACAAGGTTTTCTACTTTCAGGGACCAGTTACATTTTTTTTGAGAATCAGTTACCAGTTAGATGGATATGATCAAAGCATAAACCTGGACATGTATTGTCCCAGGCCCACTTTATCAAATCTGATCAAGAGACTTGGACTTTTTATGTTCTTCCATAGTATCTCTCATTTCATGACCAGCTTTATGATCACATTTTTTCTTTCTAATAGTGTTTTCCTAGGTCTCTGAGACTTGCTAACAATTTAATTTAGTGGTAACTTGATTTGAAGCACATGTAAGGAACTTGCCTGGCAGTCCAGTAATTAAGATTCCATGCTTCCAATGCAAGGGGCCTGGGTTCAGTCTGTGCTCAGGGAACTAAGATCCCACATGCCTTGAGGCCAA
Organism: Oreotragus oreotragus; assembly: GCA_006410675.1. Lineage (NCBI taxonomy): Eukaryota > Metazoa > Chordata > Mammalia > Artiodactyla > Bovidae > Oreotragus > Oreotragus oreotragus. The sequence goes on along the minus strand of SJYX01012510.1, from coordinate 39,024 downwards.
TAAATAAATTTAGACTTGCTAACAATTTAATTTAGTGGTAACTTGATTTGAAGCACATGTAAGGAACTTGCCTGGCAGTCCAGTAATTAAGATTCCATGCTTCCAATGCAAGGGGCCTGGGTTCAGTCTGTGCTCAGGGAACTAAGATCCCACATGCCTTGAGGCCAATAAATAAATTTAATAAAATTCCTTCATAACAGTGAGCCAACACTGGGGGCTAGACCGAGTGTTAAGCAGCTTTTAAAAAGTGTGTATGTGTGCTCCGTCGTGTCCGACTCTTTGCAACCCCATGGACTGTAGCCCGCCAGGCTCCTCTGTCCTTGGGATTCTCCAGGCAAGAATACTGGAACGGGTTGCCATTTCCTTCTCCAGGGGATCGTCCCGACCCAGGGATCGAACCTGCATCTCTTATGTCTCCTGCGTTGGCAGGCAGGTCCTTTTACCAGCTGAGTCACCAGGGTTAATAAAATCAAATTTTAAATGAAGCAGAAGCAAAGGTCTGCGTGGTCCCTTGTGGTGGATTTCCCCACCAAGACTGGGATGCATAGGCTGCCTGAGGCTCTCATAGCCACGACCCGTGGCACACACGGCCTGTTCTTTGCGTCCTCTTTCCACAATCCCAGCTCAGGGTTTCTCTTTTCCTACTCTTACCACGAGGAAGGTAAAGCAATAGGCAGTTCATCAATAAATGTGCACTGGGAGGATTTGTGCTTTTCTCTTGTATTGAAGTCATGAAAGGAAGTAACATTCTCGCCTTCAGCTTCTTCCGGGTTTGGGGGAGGCGATCAAGGATGAATACGTATGAAAGCTTTCTCTCCATGCCCATCTGAGATTAAGAAGCGCTTCTCACTGTCACTGTGGAGAGTTATTAGGGGCAATGGAAAGAGATGTCTTTTCTATTTTTAACTATTTAGCTAAACACATAGTAGATCAAAGTATTAACAACTAGTGTTCTCATAGGAAAAAAAAACGTTCTCACAGAGGGTAGAGTTCTCTCCTCTGTCTAGGGTGGTGACAGAGAACGACCTCAGAGTCAGGCCAGGCTGTGTATGAGACGGCTCTTCAGCTGCAGGCTCTGTAGGCCTGGACAAGGCACCTCAGCCCTCTGACCCTCAGTTTCCTCATCTCTAACATAAGTGTAATATGAACAAAAAGCCCTCAAAGTTTGTCAAAAACCATAAATAATATAATGCATGTAAAATAATCAGCCTGCCTCCAATGCCAGAGACCTGGGTTCGATCCCTGGGTCGGGAAGATCCCCTGGAGAAGGAAATGGCAATCCACTCCAGTGTTCTTGCCTGGAGAATCCCATGGACGGAGAAGCCTAGTAGGTTACAGTCCATGGGGTCGCAAAGAGTCGGACACGACCGAGCGACTTCACCTCAAAATAATCAGCACAAGGTTAAGGGGACATTAGTGACACTTGTTAACATCATTCTCATTAAGAAGAATAATAATAATCCATAAATCAAGCTTCCAGATAAGATGACTGTTTCTCTCTGATTCTGGTGGTGGTGGTAGTCGCTAAGTCTTGTCCGACTCTTGCGACCCCATCGACTGTAGCCAGCCAGGCTCCTCTGTCCATGGGGTTCTCCAGGCAAGAATGCTGAAGTGGATTGCCATTTCCTTCTCCAGGGGATGTTTCCGACCCAGGGAATGAACCTCCTGCATGTAAAGGCAGAGTCTTTACTGTCCAAACTACCAGGGAAGCCCAGAGAAAGTGAAGCTGGGTATGGAAATGACCCCAAAGGGGTAATCTTCCTACACACAGTCATGAGTGGACTGGATGGGCCAGTCTCTGGCTGTGTCACTCACCTTTCCACAGACAAACTAATGGTCAGATTCTGGTCACTGTTGTTCTGGCCAGTTTCATGGTCTGATTGCTTGGCTATGTCAGTAATCAGAGTGGATATACACCCAGTAGTAACTTGAAGATTATTACTCTGGAATCAGCTCAGAATGAAGAGAGGAATGAGATGCAAAGGCCAGTTCTCAAGGACAGGACTTTTTGTATGAAAATGTGACCCCAAACTAGGACATCCATCTAGCTTGTGAAGGGCAAGTGTTCGTCACTCGGTCATGTCTGACTCTTTGCAACCCCATGAACTGTACCCCTTCATGCTCCTCTGTCCATGGGATTCTCCAGGCAAGAATACTGGCATGGGTAGCCATTCCCATCTCCAGGGGATCTTCCCGACCCAAGAACCCCGTACTGTAGACAGATTCTTTACTGTCTGAGCCACAAGGGAAGCCAAGCCCTCGGGGAAGCCCTCCTCCCCCTTCTCCGTTTAGCTTACAGGTAGGTAAACATAGCTTTTCAAAGGAAGACCAGCTTCCTTAGGTATTCCTAGAAAATGATGCAGTGGCATCTGGAGGAAACAACACTGCACACTGCGGGGTCTGAGTGGTGAATAGTGATCTCGCATGAGGCTTAGACGTTGCCTTGTGGATCATGGCAATGGGGGGAGGGTGTCTTATAATCTTATTTGACTAAGACATACATTTCGCTCATATTAACAGCTTGGAAATCAGGTCTGTTGGCATAGATTAAATCATTTGCTTCTGCCACCATCTGGGGGCACAGCCAGCTTGAGATAACTTAAACCCTTTTCTTGAGGTTTTCCGGGCCACGTTGATAGTATAATTCAGTCCCCTGTATGAATGTGTGCCATCTTGGAGTTCAGATTCTCAGAGAAGATTTTGATTTCTCTCTTCTCCCAATGCCAAGACTGAAATAAGGTTTTNGGGGCACAGCCAGCTTGAGATAACTTAAACCCTTTTCTTGAGGTTTTCCGGGCCACGTTGATAGTATAATTCAGTCCCCTGTATGAATGTGTGCCATCTTGGAGTTCAGATTCTCAGAGAAGATTTTGATTTCTCTCTTCTCCCAATGCCAAGACTGAAATAAGGTTTTTGTCCTCTAAATAGCTCACCGTGACATGCAGATGGGGTTCCAGCTTTCTGTAGCATAGTGGCTCTTTTCCTTTCTTATGATATACAAAGTAATGGCGTTATTTTAAAACGGATGGTACATCAGCTCCAAATATGGCATGATTTAGATTGTCCAAACTACTTCATTCTGGGGGACATCAGACTCAAGAAACTTGGATTTAACTTAATTCATGATATTCCATGAAGCTTCCAAGAGTACCTTTCCCTTCAGGTAAAAAGTAAGAATTTTCAGTGTTAAAGAGATGTTTCTCAGGATCGCATTTGGACATTCTCAGGAAGACACTATTTATGAGAAACTTGGATTTAACTTAATTCATGATATTCCATGAAGCTTCCAAGAGTACCTTTCCCTTCAGGTAAAAAGTAAGAATTTTCAGTGTTAAAGAGATGTTTCTCAGGATCGCATTTGGACATTCTCAGGAAGACACTATTTATGTAAATCAGCTCAAAATTATTTGAGCCATGAGGAAACAAAAGCTGCCACTGATTTTTTTTTTTTTTTCCCCATCAGAAAGGTACGTTCAGTGATTGATGATTTATAATTACTTGGAGATGTTTATGATGTTTCTTGCTCTGGTCACAACCGCTTTCAGGCTGAATTCATTCTCTTGGGGACTACTACTCCTGATGACATCAACCCTTCCTGACACTTTCTAACTTGCTCCATTCGGTCGGGTGGAGCGCGTCTGGCTGTAAACGAACTGAAAGGTTCCAACACATGGAAGATATTCACAGACAGGCTGTGCAATGCCCTTGACATCTCATGCCTTGCTCAGTCAAGGGAATACAGTAGGTGCTCAATACACACCTGCTGAGAGGAGGAATGGCAGACTTTGCCATAAGCATTCCTGTTAATGAGACAAATTTTCGGTGTGAAGGACTGACTGACAAGGAGGACAGAAGGATGCCAACAACGTCTTTCTTTGGGGAAGAATGCAGTGCAATTTGGAGTCTGCAAAATATGAACTCACTCGCTAAGCATCAATCTTGTCCATATTCTTTTCATAAAAGAAAACCCCAAAGTTCTGTCCTCATTTCGGACCTAGAGAAAGCAGCAAGTACATGAAAATACCTCGCGTGCTTTTTGCCTCAATAATGACTCCCCATCTATAATTAGCCACTTAAAATGTTTGGTGAGGTGCCAAGAGCTAGGAGCTTTCAAAAAACTGAAAAAAACTGTAATATAATCATTTTCTTAAAAGAATGACATAAAAAGTAATATACCAAAAAAAAAAAAAAAAGAAAGAAAATGGCACTTTTCTTCCAGATTTAAATTAGCTTTCTCTGCTCTATCCTGAATTACAGTGTGAAGGAAGGAGGAAAATCCACTGAGATTTATCAGCCTTGGAGTGGAATGTCATCAAAAGAACCATTTGTTGTATCTAGAAATGGGAGATAACCCTTTCTCTCGTCATTGAGACCAGTAAATATGCCCTTTGTGCTACATAATTACAGCAGCCGATAGAATAACTAAATTCAGACTTTAAGGGGCATAGTTTCACTCTGAATTTTAAATTTGGTTCCAATTTCATAAGGTGGTCTTGTGGTCACGTCCTTAGAGTCTTCAGCAGGCAGGAGGGAGGCTGGCATTTTACGAAGCTTTATAAATAGAAACAGTGTTATACTTAAAAGGGGGACAGTGGCCTTTACCAGCTAAGTACCATGCGCCTTATACCACCAGCCCCTTGGCAGCTGAAATCATTAGAACTCATTTAGTCTTGGGCCCTCTGTAGGTTTGACAAAAAAGGATTGTGAATGCAATTTTTATCCCTAAGGATAAAAAAGGAGGTCAAGGAGTTTTACAAACAATATGTACTATAAACCCCTGAAGAACCATGAATTACATTTATGAAGTTAAATGTCATTGAAAAATGACTCAACCATGAAACTGACATGAAAACATGGTTGACTTAAACTAATATGTCAATTCCTCTCTCGTCACCTTCCCACTCCCCCAGATATCATTGAGTGAAACCTCACGAATCTGTCCTTTCGTTTTCCTGTGCAAATCTGTTAATAGTACAACAATGTTTAGGCAGCAAAAACAGAGGATGGCAGCTATTGATTTCGTTGCCATGGCCATTTCAGGTAAATTGTTTGAACGTTATGACTATGATGAATATCAAAGAAAAAAAAGCTAAATGGAAGAAAAAGTGCTGATCCAGGCTTTCTGATTCCATTTCCTGTTTTGAAAACAGCATATGAATCATTTCAATTCATTCTTTTGGGGTAGCAGAAATCAATAGAGGAAACTTCATCCTTTCATAATGATCCACGTGATTTCCTTGTTTTGTTGGATGTTTAATTCACTCCAAACATTTAAATAAGACCAACTGGGACAGTGAGAACGTTGAGAAATTACTTGAAATTCCACTCATACAGATATACACAAGTCTTCCTGGACAGAAAAAATTCTAAGACGGGCAATGCTATGGTTCTATCACTATCCTCTTGCCAAATGATGTATGCAAAAGGTCGTTTTAACCTTTCTTGTCATATTATTGGCCTCTCCCATGTTTTCACAAAATGAAGCTTCGCCTCCTGCAGTCCATTTATCTGTAAGAACTTTGACCTTTTTATTAAATCAGCACTTCCTCCATCCAAACTCCCAATTTGGTTTTATGATACAGACAGAGGGAGGAAGCCTACTTTTTACAATAGAAGAAAAAATAGAGAGAAAGTTGAGTAGATGATGACCTGGTTGGGGGGGGGTCACACTTCTGGGTCCCATTAAGGGCGCTAGCACTGATGTATTGGAAAATCTTAGAAGAACACTGTCATGGAAGCAGAGTCTTGTGGAAATAGTTCTAAAAACCATGAAATGGGAGATGTTACAAGGGGAGCTTTTGTATGGGTTTCTAAGGGTAAGCCATTGTTATTCCTCTGTAGTGAGGGCTGTAATGGTTGGTGAGTTTGTACAAAAACCCAGAGATCTGTGAAATAACAGGATGAGAGAACAGATCCACTTGCATCTAAGAACCTGGTGGCATCTGAGGTCCATTCTTAATCAGCTTGGCAGTGAGAAGCTGAGAGAGAACACGGGTCTCTGACATTCAAGGATCTTTTCCGGGGAGGCATCCCCGGTGGTCATCTCAAGCCGTTTCCTATGGGGGAGGCAGTGGGCTTTACTCCTCCCTTTAGCTGGCTGGGCGAGTGGATGCTGATTTTTTCCACTCGGGCTGCATGGGGACATCTCACTGGGAGATGGACTGAGTGGAAAGGTGCTAAAGACTTTCAATGCACAGGCTGAGGAGCACATGAGGTTCTGAGAAGAAGGGTTTTTTACCTTCCTACCAATGGGGGTTGATTCTTTATATGGGAAGATGCAACAGGTGGGCAACTAGAGCCCATAGTCTGGGAGGGCAAACACAGAGGGGAAGGCTGACAGGTAGCTTGGCTGAGTTCCATTGCCCTACAGGTCCCAACACTTGGCTACCAAATGACTTTTAGAAGCACCAGCTGGAGTAACTAGGACGAGAGCTTGTTTCTGAACACCGCCAGAGGGGTGCTCTTTCCCTATATTCCTGCATTTTCTCCTCTAAACCTCCCTCTTTCAGTTGCTAAGCCTGATCTCTAATCATGTTTCATCAAACTGGATTTAGCTGATTACATCCTCTGATTCTCCCTCTCCCCCGCCACATGCTAGAGGCCACTTCAAAGCATAGAGTGAGCTCCTCAGTTCAGTTCAGTCGCTCAGTTGTGTCCGACTCTTTGCGACCCCATGAACCGCAGCACGCCAGGCCTCCCTGTCCAATCACCAACTCCCGGAGTTCACTCAGACTCACGTCCATTGAGTCTGTGCAGGACTCATCAAATCCCAGCTTCCTCACTGCACACCCTCTCTCCTCTGTCTCTGTGACTGTAGGTAACCAGGACTGTTTGCTCTACATGGTGTCTCTAAACAACATGGGTACCTATTGTCTCTCAAGCTTGACTGTCTTTTATGGATATGAATTTTTGCAGAAATATTTACACAGACATATATGGATCTGAGATTACCAGGAACAGTTTTGTTTTTTTTTTAAGCTTTGGGGAAGGGAGGAGAATTAAGGATTCTTGTTTGTTCTTACTGCATAGCATAATTCTCAATGTAGAGGGCTTTAAATAGAGCAGAAAAAAAAGAAAAGAGGGGGAGGGGAAGGAAGGAAAAGGAAATGAAAGAGCAGAAAGGGGAGGAAGTAGAGGGAGAGAGAAGACAGAAAAACAAAGGAGAAAGAGAAAAGGAGCTAATTGTCATAAAGGAGGGGAAAACAGGCCATGCCTTTCAGAGCCGCCCTTAAGCTCACTCTCTCAAGTTCTGCAATTTAAGAAGTCCATCAAAGCTGAGGGGTTTGAAATGTAAAACGTTTCCTTCCTTTGCAAAACAGGGAGCCAGGACTAGGCTCATCAGCATAGGTCCAGACCTGCAGACACCAGCCCCGCCCGCGGGCTTACCTTCCTCGCAGTGCTCGCCCTTGTAGCCGGCTGAGCAGACGCAGTTGCCGTCAATGCAGGAGCCGTGGCCCCCGCAGGAAGGATCAATGCACTGATTCAAGGGCACGTCGCACTCCGCACCTTTCCAGCCGCTGTAGCACTGGCACGTCCCTTTAGAGTACTGTCCATTCCCGCTGCACAGCACGGGGCAGGCAGCTGTAAAGAGTGGAGACAGAGCACCAGGTCAGGGGGTCCAGAGCTTGAAGGACTGTGTCAGTCTAAGAAGGCAGAGCCCGCCGGGCATCTCAGCTCTGCCTGTACTGCTCTGGGCTGGGGACTTGGGCCATGGACTTGGCAGAGCAATTTTCAAATAAACAATCACCAACCATCACAGAAACGCTACTAATGATCAGTAATAAGAACCTACCGTATAGCACAGGGGACTCTACTCAATACTCTGTAATGATCTACATGGGAAAAAAATCTAACCATGAGTAGACATATGCATAACTGATTCACTTTGCTGTACAGCAGAAACTAATGGAACACTGCAAGTCAACTCTACTCCAATAAAAATTAAGTTTAAAATGCTACTAAGAAAAGCAGTTAGCATGAGCTGAGTGCTTATTATACTCTGGGCATGGCCTAAGATGCTTCAGGTACAATTTACTGCTGAATCGTCACTATCACCCAGTGAGGTGGAGTTAGAATCACAACCCCATTTTATAGGTGAAGCTCAGACTGGGGAAAGAACTTTGCTGAAATCACAAAACTCAACAGTAGGGGGCCCCATGGGAAATCAGGTTGCCTCACCTCTTAAGCTGTGCCCTTGACTAAGACGCAAGGACAAGCAAGTATTCTTCCTGTTGTTGGTAAGGGGGATCATTCAGTCGCTCAGTTGTGTCCGACTCTTTGCGACCCCATGAACCGCAGCACGCCAGGCCTCCCTGTCCAATCACCAACTCCCGGAGTTCACTCAGACTCACGTCCATTGAGTCTGTGCAGGACTCATCAAATCCCAGCTTCCTCACTGCACACCCTCTCTCCTCTGTCTCTGTGACTGTAGGTAACCAGGACTGTTTGCTCTACATGGTGTCTCTAAACAACATGGGTACCTATTGTCTCTCAAGCTTGACTGTCTTTTATGGATATGAATTTTTGCAGAAATATTTACACAGACATATATGGATCTGAGATTACCAGGAACAGTTTTGTTTTTTTTTTAAGCTTTGGGGAAGGGAGGAGAATTAAGGATTCTTGTTTGTTCTTACTGCATAGCATAATTCTCAATGTAGAGGGCTTTAAATAGAGCAGAAAAAAAAGAAAAGAGGGGGAGGGGAAGGAAGGAAAAGGAAATGAAAGAGCAGAAAGGGGAGGAAGTAGAGGGAGAGAGAAGACAGAAAAACAAAGGAGAAAGAGAAAAGGAGCTAATTGTCATAAAGGAGGGGAAAACAGGCCATGCCTTTCAGAGCCGCCCTTAAGCTCACTCTCTCAAGTTCTGCAATTTAAGAAGTCCATCAAAGCTGAGGGGTTTGAAATGTAAAACGTTTCCTTCCTTTGCAAAACAGGGAGCCAGGACTAGGCTCATCAGCATAGGTCCAGACCTGCAGACACCAGCCCCGCCCGCGGGCTTACCTTCCTCGCAGTGCTCGCCCTTGTAGCCGGCTGAGCAGACGCAGTTGCCGTCAATGCAGGAGCCGTGGCCCCCGCAGGAAGGATCAATGCACTGATTCAAGGGCACGTCACACTCCGCGCCTTTCCAGCCGCTGTAGCACTGGCACGTCCCTTTAGAGTACTGTCCATTCCCGCTGCACAGCACGGGGCAGGCAGCTGTAAAGAGTGGAGACAGAGCACCAGGTCAGGGGGTCCAGAGCTTGAAGGACTGTGTCAGTCTAAGAAGGCAGAGCCCGCCGGGCATCTCAGCTCTGCCTGTACTGCTCTGGGCTGGGGACTTGGGCCATGGACTTGGCAGAGCAATTTTCAAATAAACAATCACCAACCATCACAGAAACGCTACTAATGATCAGTAATAAGAACCTACCGTATAGCACAGGGGACTCTACTCAATACTCTGTAATGATCTACATGGGAAAAAAATCTAACCATGAGTAGACATATGCATAACTGATTCACTTTGCTGTACAGCAGAAACTAATGGAACACTGCAAGTCAACTCTACTCCAATAAAAATTAAGTTTAAAATGCTACTAAGAAAAGCAGTTAGCATGAGCTGAGTGCTTATTATACTCTGGGCATGGCCTAAGATGCTTCAGGTACAATTTACTGCTGAATCGTCACTATCACCCAGTGAGGTGGAGTTAGAATCACAACCCCATTTTATAGGTGAAGCTCAGACTGGGGAAAGAACTTTGCTGAAATCACAAAACTCAACAGTAGGGGGCCCCATGGGAAATCAGGTTGCCTCACCTCTTAAGCTGTGCCCTTGACTAAGACGCAAGGACAAGCAAGTATTCTTGCTGTTGTTGGTAAGGGGGATCAGGACCCATTTTGCTGAATATTTTACCTTCAGATTAGTCAACTGCTATTCTTGGTAAGTTTATGTTTATTAGAAAGGAAGAGGATGCGCCAGTGTTGAGACAGAACCTCTCTATGCTTCATATTCCTTATCTACACCACAAAGAAATAACTGCCTACCCCAAAGGGTGATGTGTGATAAAGAATAAAGAGGAAAGATGCCTGGCCTTAAAAAAAGAAAAGACTGGGAGGGCAGGCTAAAGACACAGAACCTCTAGCAGTTCTTACCAGCAGGGACCCTCTTTCATCTGTTGAGAGGAAGAAGGCTGACAATCAGAGGGGATGGCCTGGTATGAATTATCAACAATTCTCACCAGTTTGGCTTCAGTTATGCTGATACTGTCCCTTTGGAGGTCATTAAGAGTGGGATTTTAGGGGTCACCTTCAGGCTTTGGGCTTTTCACTTCAGGACCAGTTTGTAAAGAATCTGAACTTCCAACCTGCTTTCTGTTGTTCAGTCACTAAGTCGTGTCGGACTCTTTTTGACCCCGTGGACTGCAGCACGCCAGGCTTCCCTGTCCTTCACTATCTCCTGGAGTTTGCTCAAATTCATGTCCATTGAACTGGTGACACTATCTAACCATCTCATTCTTTGCCACCTCCTCCTTCTTTTGCCTTCTGGAGGAGGGAATGGCAAACTACTCCACTATTCTTGCTGCGAGAACCCCATGAATAGTATAAAAAGGCAAAAAGATATGACACCAGAAGATGAGCCCCCTCAGTCAGAAGGTGTGCGATATGCGACTGGGGAAGAGCGGAGGGCAATTACTAATGGCTCCAAAAAGAATGAAGATGCTGGGCCAAGGTGGAAATGTTGTCCAGTTGTGGATGTGCCAGGCGCTAAAAGTCAAGTCCAATGCCATTAAGAACAATACTGCACAGGACCCTGGAACGTTAGGTCTATGAATCAAGGTAAATTGGATGTGGTCAAGCAGGAGATGGCAAGAGTGAATATATCGACATCTTAGGAATCAGTGAACTAAAATGGACAGGAATGGNAATACTGCACAGGACCCTGGAACGTTAGGTCTATGAATCAAGGTAAATTGGATGTGGTCGAGCAGGAGATGGCAAGAGTGAATATATCGACATCTTAGGAATCAGTGAACTAAAATGGACAGGAATGGGTGAATTTAATCTGATGACCATATCATTATATCTACTACTGTGGACAAGAATATCTTAAAAGAATCTGGCTTTTAGTGTGAGCCTACAATGAGGACACTGTTCCAGGTTACAGAACTGGCATCCAGAGACCTTCAGAAATGACCTACAGAGGTAGTTTTAGTGATTCCTGGTTTACCTGCAATTTGTGATGCCGTGGCTCCGAGAATTCTACAGTCACACATGTGTGTACATCTGGAATGGTCTCCCCACCCTCTGATGTGATTCCATTATCTGATTAGGTCACTCCATCATAATGGCCCCACCCACCTTATCAAAAATGACCTACAGAGGTAGTTTTAGTGATTCCTGGTTTACCTGCAATTTGTGATGCCGTGGCTCCGAGAATTCTACAGTCACACATGTGTGTACATCTGGAATGGTCTCCCCACCCTCTGATGTGATTCCATTATCTGATTAGGTCACTCCATCATAATGGCCCCACCCACCTTATCAAACCCCCGGGTTGTCATGTTTGTTTATTTTTTATAGTAATTCATTCTCCTTCTGAGAGTGTTTAATTTCCCAAAGATATAGTAAACTACTAAAGGACAAGATTATGGTTATCATTGCTGCTTTCCCTCTAGTGCCACACTCATCAGTGTTGGCTTGCTTGAGTAAATACTTCTATTATGTTCTTGATTCATTCAGGGATTCCCAAGTGGTGGGGGTGTGGGTAAGCACCACATAGCCATTTACGAAAGGTGTGGAAAGAACAATTTCTAGAGTGGACCTCATGTTGTACATACAATGCCTTTTTTCTGGGGAAGCGTGTGTTGATGGTAATTGACCTTAATCATAAACTGACATGAAACAAAAACATCTTAACAGTTGACATATGATGGAGGAGTTATTTCCTCTCCTGCCCAACAAATGCTTTATAGTAGAATAAGTGGGGAAAAAAATGACCATTTCCAGTAGAATTCTTATCCTTATGACTCTATTAATACCAGAAAAGAAGAATGAGATCAAAAGTGAGTACATCAAAGTTACATGTTAAATTTAGATAAAATCTCTCTAAATATAGAGAACTTGCCTTCTATTTCCAAGAGACTTGAGTGGAGAGACCCATAGAGCTGCTACCCATGCTGACTGTCTGAGAGAGAGTAGCGGGAAGAGTTTTAAACCAGGGAACCCAAGATTCAGAATTAGAGACTGTGTTAATACGAACAAGTATGAGAAATGATGGGCTTTCTCAAAGTTTGCAGAGGACTTCCAGTATACTGGTTCCATTCAGTGCCCCATGATACACTCACGCTAAGCTCTAGGTCAGGGTTGGCCGTTGAGTGCCCATGAGCCACTATTTTCCTTTCTTGCACCTCTGCAGAGACAGATCAAAGCATTTTGCTCCCCTGAGTCTAGAAAAAGCCTGAAAACCTTCAAGGTAGCGCCCTGGCTGGGACTTGGGAGCAGGCGGACAAGAGAAAACTCAATTGCCCTTTCTGATCTAGGTAACACTGAAGATACCTCCTGGTGGGAAGACTTGAATAAGCACCGTTTCTTACCCCCTGCCACCCAGGCACCCTCAAGAGGAAAAAGAGTGAGAAGTGTGTGTATCTAGTAGGATGAGCTTCCAAGGGCTGTTTCTGATCTGAGGGTTATGTATAGGGTTAGACTAGTTCTGGATGGCAGAGAAAGTTACATTAAATCACCACCAATGGGCTTCCATTGGACATCTCTTCCACCTCAAAGGTGGAAGAGGGTAAGAAGCGAAGAGGAAAAAATTATTGTCTCTATCAGTTGAAAAATAAAGTTAGGATTATTTTATTTGTTCATACTGAAACAGTTTCTCTTTTGCAAAAACTCTAAAGTGGTGAAAAAACACTGGATTCTCTAGACTGTAAGCATGGATTTATTTAAAACCAGGTGCCTGGTTTAAAATGTGACCTACTTACATTTCTCAAAAAAAAAAAAAAAAAAAGGGAGAACAGTCAGGTCAGAGAGTTCTCTACATTCTAAATGCAGCCTTCCTTCAATATGTTTGCTGCATGCTCACCAGGAGGGTGGTAGAAAATGCCAAACACTGTGATGTTCTCCAGAAAGCAGGACACTTGACAGGCTCCACTGATGTCACATAAAAAAAAAAAAAAAAAAAGAAGGCAGGCTAAAGAAGCATGAAGCTCTTAACCCATTTGCCATGGGACAGAGTGCAAATGCCAGACGAGCTCCCTCTGGTAGCCACTGTTGACCTGCATCAGGGAGAACTCCTCTCCTTAGGGTAACTGACTCATCCTCGGACATAACTCAACCCAGAGCATCACAGTATGTAAGGCTCAGCCTGATCCTCACCTGGAAGGCTGCACGTGAAGCAGCAACCTCCTTCTGCATTAATAACTTTTCTTAGTTATTAGTTCTACTCTCACTAATTCCACAAGATTTTTTTTTAAAATATATCAAGCTATAGACTCTGATGCTGGGAGGGATTGGGGGCAGGAGGAGAAGGGGACGACCGAGGGTGAGATGGCTGGATGGCATCACTGACTCGATGGATGTGAATCTGAGTGAACTCTGGGAGATGGTGATGGACAGGGAGGCCTGGCGTGCTGCGATTCATGGGGTCACAAAGAGTCAGACACGACTGAGCGACTGAACTGAACTGAACTGATAGAACAAATATTTCTGACTCCACCTGCTTGCAAGTGATATGGAACAGTTAAGTGGAAGGAACAAGGGTTTTGCTGCTAGAAAGACATGGGTTCAAATCCTGAGCCATCACTTACCAGCTGTGAGATTTTGACAAGATTACTGGACTTCTCTGAGACCCACACTCCCCATAAAAAAACTGCCTCTTTGAGTCACTGGGAGCAGTACGTGTGCAAAGATCTTTGAGGACTCAAAACAGTAGTTGACACCTGGTGTATAAATCCATAGATGTTCCCTGTGACATTCCAAACTGAGTGTCCAAACTGACTCCCAGGTCTCAAAGTCACACACACCACCACCACCACCACAGCTCCAAATAATACTAACAGAAAGATCTCATCTTGTTCTTCCCCTGGCTGTGGGTGGGAGGTGGTTCTGGAAAGACAACGGAAAGTTTTATGTCCCTGTCTCACTTCCCTCTTCCTAAGGCTTTAAAGGAGTATAGTACTGTACATCCAAGCTTCTATTTAAAATTAATTAAAATGTTTGCACAAAGTGGCTATTCCTGTTTTAGTAAATCTAGTAAATGGAAGCTCTAAGACTTGTGCAGGAGAAAAATAAATTACTGCTCCCGCTAATGACTGACAAGTTATAGGCTGATGACAAAATTATGACACAATTTAGATTCACCTAAATGGTGTAAAACTCGCTTAGTGATCAAGCAGGAGCTTTTCCCTCGCCGCCCTAAAGTTCCCTGTACAGAATGAAATGAATTATCCATGTTATTTACTCATTGGGACTAACACGACAAGTCACTCATGTCTGCTGCTTTCAGTGGAATGGGCGCCATTTCTTTGGAGCTTGCAGTATAGGGAGCAGCTGGAGAGAAGACAGAGGGGGCTGGAGAGGACCAGTCAGCCAGACACACAGGGGGCATGCCTGCGTCTTGACGGGGCTTTTGTGGGCTGGGCTAGATGTCAGAGGGATTTTCAAATAAAGTGTCTTTTTAAAAACAGGGTTGCCATACGATTCTGCGATTCCATTCCTGGGCATATATCCAGACAAAGCTACAATCTGAAAAGGTACACGCGCCCCGGTGTTCCTAGCAGCACTAGCGCTATTTACTAGAGTCAAGACATGGAGACAACCGGAATGCCATCAACAGCTGCATGAATAGAGACGGACATGCATGCATATATACAACAGAACACTACTCAGCCATGAACAAGAGTGAACTAAGGCCGTTCAGAGCAGCATGCATGGACCCAGAGATGATCATCCTCAGCCAAGTAGGTCAGAGAGAGAAAGACAGATGCCACATGGTGTCACTCGTATGCGGAGCAGCACAGATAAGCCTGTTTCCACGTCAGAAACAGACTTGTGGGTGCCAAGGGGGTGGGTGGGGCAGGGAAGGACTGGGAGTTTGGGATCAGCTGCTGCTGAGTTGCTTCAGTTGTGTCTGACTCTGTGCGACCCCATAGATGGCAGCCCACCAGGCTCCCCCGTCCCTGGGATTCTGGAGTGGGTTGCCATTTCCTTCTCCACTGCATGAAAGTGAAAAGTGAAAGTGAAGTTGCTCAGTCGTGTCTGCAGTTGCAGACTATTATATAGAGAATGGATAAGCACCAAGGACCTACTGTATAGCACATGTATCTAT
This sequence comes from Oreotragus oreotragus, assembly GCA_006410675.1. Taxonomy (NCBI): domain Eukaryota; kingdom Metazoa; phylum Chordata; class Mammalia; order Artiodactyla; family Bovidae; genus Oreotragus; species Oreotragus oreotragus. The sequence goes on along the minus strand of SJYX01012510.1, from coordinate 23,720 downwards.
ATTCAATATCCTATGATAAATCATAGTGGAGAAGAATATGAAAAAGAATGTATAAATGAGTCACTTTGTCGTACAGTAGAAATTAACACAACATGGTAAACCAACTAGACTTAAATTTGAAAAAACAAATAATGTGTCTTTGAAAAATGATTGGAAATCTGATTGGACATTTCTCTGGAAAAGAGACCGGAGAATACTCGAACCTAGGACTCTGAGAAATTGTCAAAACTGTACTAACAACTGGTCGCCTCACATCCCAGTTAGTCAATAAACACTTATGAAGAACCTAATATATGCGAGTAGCTGGCTTAGGTGGTAGGAAAAAAGGCCAGAGAAATAAAGATGCCTTGAGTCTTCCAAAGCAGTTAAGGATATAATATTAATGTTTTGGGTCATGGAGGTGAGACAAAGTTCAGTGTCACTGAAACCAAAAGAGGTGTCCCACTGTCTTTAGAGACTGTGGACATAGTTTGCTGCTGAGCTGAAGTCAGGAAAGGCAAGTTTCCATTATTTCTGGGCTCTTGCAGGTGACAATCTATTTGATAGTTAATAAAGTCTGACCTCTATTACATACCACAAATTTGATACAGATTAAAGATCCCAATAAGAAAAAAAACCTACAGAGTATTTGAAAAAATACTGAAGACTAATTTATTTTCTTGTGAATGGGATATATAAAAAAGATAAATTCAAGGGACCAAGAAGATCAGCTTTGAGAAAAGTACACTGATATGAATGCAGAGTTCCAAAGAACAGAAAGAAGAGGTAAGAAAGCCTTCTTAAGTGAACAATGCGAAGAAATAGAGGGAAACAATAGAATGGGAACAACTAGAGGTCTCTCTAAGAAAACTGGAGCTACCAAGGGAAAATTTTATGCAAAGATAGGCACAGTAAAGGACAGGAATAGTATCGACCTAACAGGAGCAGAAGAGATTAAGAAGAGGTGGCAAGAATACACAGAACTATACAAAAAAGGTCTTAATGACCCAGATAACCATGATAACGTGGTCACTCATCTAGAGCCAGACATTCTGGAGTGTGAAGTCAAGTGGGCCTTAGGAAGCATCACTACGAACAAACCTAGTGGAGGTGATGGAATTCCAGTGGAGCTATTCAAATCCTAAAAGATGATGCTGTGAAAGTGCTGCACTCAATATGCCAGCAAATTGGGAAAACTCAGCAGTGGCCACAGGACTGGAAAAGGTCAGTTTTCATTCCAATCTCAAAGAAAGGTAATGCTAAAAAATGTTCGAACTAACACACAATTGTGCTCATTTCACATGCTGGCAAGGTAATGCTCAAAATCCTTTGAGCTAGGCTTCAACAATACATGAACTAAGAACTTTCATATGTACAAGCTGGATTTAGAAAAGGCAGAGGAAAAGAGATCAAATTGCCAATATCCATTGGATCATAGAAAAAGCAAGAAAATTCCAGAAAAACATCTACTTCTGCATCATTGACTACACTAAAGCCTTTGAGTGTGTGGATCACAACAAATTGTGGAAAATTCTTAAAGAGATGTCTCCTGAGAAACCTGTGTGGAGGTCAAGAAGCGATGGAACCAGATAAGGAACAATGGACTAGTTCCAAGTTGGGAAAGGAGTACGTCAAGGCTGTATATTGTCACCCTGCTTATTTAACTTATATGCAGAGTACATCGTGCAGAATTCTGGGCTGGATGAAGCACAAGCCAGAATCAAGATTTCTGGCAGAAATATCAATAACTTCAGATATGCAAATGACACCACCCTATGGGAGAAAGTGAAGAGCAATTAAAGAGCCTCTTGATGAAGGTAAAAGAGGAGAGTGAAAAAGCTGGCTTAAAACTCAGCATTCAAAAAACTAAGGTCATGGCATCTGGTTCAATCACTTCATGGCAAATAGATGGGGAAACAATGGAAACAGTGACTGACTTTATTTTCTGGGGCTCCAAAATCACTGCAGATGGTGACTGTAGTCATGAAATGAGAAGACAGTTGCTCCTTGGAGAAAAAGCTATGATAAACCTAGACAGTGTATTAAAAAGCAGAGACATCACTTAGCCAGCAAAGGTCCATATAGTCAAAGCTATGGTTCTTTTAGTTGTCATGTATGGATGTGAGAGTTGGACTGTAAAGAAAGCTAAGTACTGAAGAATTGATGCTTTTGAACTGCGGTGTTAGAGAGGACTCTTGAGAGTCTCTTGGACTGCAAGGAGATC
>SJYX01012510.1:0-20716 GCA_006410675.1 Oreotragus oreotragus | reverse complement strand
GCTGAAGTCAGGAAAGGCAAGTTTCCATTATTTCTGGGCTCTTGCAGGTGACAATCTATTTGATAGTTAATAAAGTCTGACCTCTATTACATACCACAAATTTGATACAGATTAAAGATCCCAATAAAGAAAAAAAACCTACAGAGTATTTGAAAAAATACTGAAGACTAATTTATTTTCTTGTGAATGGGATATATAAAAAAGATAAATTCAAGGGACCAAGAAGATCAGCTTTGAGAAAAGTACACTGATATGAATGCAGAGTTCCAAAGAACAGAAAGAAGAGGTAAGAAAGCCTTCTTAAGTGAACAATGCGAAGAAATAGAGGGAAACAATAGAATGGGAACAACTAGAGGTCTCTCTAAGAAAACTGGAGCTACCAAGGGAAAATTTTATGCAAAGATAGGCACAGTAAAGGACAGGAATAGTATCGACCTAACAGGAGCAGAAGAGATTAAGAAGAGGTGGCAAGAATACACAGAACTATACAAAAAAGGTCTTAATGACCCAGATAACCATGATAACGTGGTCACTCATCTAGAGCCAGACATTCTGGAGTGTGAAGTCAAGTGGGCCTTAGGAAGCATCACTACGAACAAACCTAGTGGAGGTGATGGAATTCCAGCGGAGCTATTCAAATCCTAAAAGATGATGCTGTGAAAGTGCTGCACTCAATATGCCAGCAAATTGGGAAAACTCAGCAGTGGCCTCAGGACTGGAAAAGGTCAGTTTTCATTCCAATCTCAAAGAAAGGTAATGCTAAAAAATGTTCAAACTAACACACAATTGTGCTCATTTCACATGCTGGCAAGGTAATGCTCAAAATCCTTTGAGCTAGGCTTCAACAATACATGAACTAAGAACTTTCAGATGTACAAGCTGGATTTAGAAAAGGCAGAGGAAAAGAGATCAAATTGCCAATATCCATTGGATCATAGAAAAAGCAAGAAAATTCCAGAAAAACATCTACTTCTGCATCATTGACTACACTAAAGCCTTTGAGTGTGTGGATCACAACAAACTGTGGAAAATTCTTAAAGAGATGTCTCCTGAGAAACCTGTGTGGAGGTCAAGAAGCGATGGAACCAGATAAGGAACAATGGACTAGTTCCAAGTTGGGAAAGGAGTACGTCAAGGCTGTATATTGTCACCCTGCTTATTTAACTTATATGCAGAGTACATCGTGCAGAATTCTGGGCTGGATGAAGCACAAGCCAGAATCAAGATTTCTGGCAGAAATATCAATAACTTCAGATATGCAAATGACACCACCCTATGGGAGAAAGTGAAGAGCAATTAAAGAGCCTCTTGATGAAGGTAAAAGAGGAGAGTGAAAAAGCTGGCTTAAAACTCAGCATTCAAAAAACTAAGGTCATGGCATCTGGTTCAATCACTTCATGGCAAATAGATGGGGAAACAATGGAAACAGTGACTGACTTTATTTTCTGGGGCTCCAAAATCACTGCAGATGGTGACTGTAGTCATGAAATGAGAAGACAGTTGCTCCTTGGAGAAAAAGCTATGATAAACCTAGACAGTGTATTAAAAAGCAGAGACATCACTTAGCCAGCAAAGGTCCATATAGTCAAAGCTATGGTTCTTTTAGTTGTCATGTATGGATGTGAGAGTTGGACTGTAAAGAAAGCTAAGTACCGAAGAATTGATGCTTTTGAACTGCGGTGTTGGAGAGGACTCTTGAGAGTCTCTTGGACTGCAAGGAGATCAAATCAGTCAATCCTAAAGTGAATCAGCCCTGAATACTCATTGGAAGGACTGGTGCTGATGCTGAAACTCCAATACTTTGGCCACCTGATGTGAAGAACCAACTCACTAGAAAAGACCCTGATTCTGGGCAAGACTGAGGGCAGGAGGAGGAGAGGGCAACAGAAGAGGAGAGTTTGGATGGCATCACTGATTCAATCGACATGAGTTTGAGCAGGCTCTGGGAGGCGGTGAAGGACGTGGAAGCCTGGTGTGCTGCAGTCCATGAGGTCACAAAGAGTTGGACACGACTGAGCAACTGAATAAGACAGCTGAGGAAACAATGGGGGAATTTATTTTCTAACATTTTGCAGAATAAAGCTTGACACNGAAGAGGAGAGTTTGGATGGCATCACTGATTCAATCGACATGAGTTTGAGCAGGCTCTGGGAGGCGGTGAAGGACGTGGAAGCCTGGTGTGCTGCAGTCCATGAGGTCGCAAAGAGTTGGACACGACTGAGCAACTGAATAAGACAGCTGAGGAAACAATGGGGGAATTTATTTTCTAACATTTTGCAGAATAAAGCTTGACACAATGCAGGATGCAGGATGCTTGGGGCTGGTGTATGGGGATGATCTGGAGGGATGATGTGGGGTGGGAGGTGGGAGGGGGGTTCATGTTTGGGAGTTCGTGTACACCCGTGGCAGATTCATGTCAATGTATGCCAAAACCAATGTCATGTACTATAAAGTAAAATAAAGTAAAATGGAAGCTCGAAAAAAAAAAAAAAGAAATACAAAAAGAACTCTTACAAATCAATAAAAAGAGACAAACAAATAAAAACCTGGGCAAAGGACAGATAAATATAAACATAAACTGCCAATAAGGATTTCCCTGGTGGTGCAGTGGCTAAGAATCCATCTGCCAATGTAGCGGATACAGATTTGATCCCTGCTCCAGGAGATCCCACACGCCGCAGAGCAACTAAGCCTGTGGCAACTGCTGAGCGTGTGCTCTAGAGCCCAGGAACTGCAACCACTGAACCTGCGTGCTACAACTACTGAAGCCCTCGGGCCAAGAGCCTGTGCTCCACAATAAGAGAAGCCTCCACGAGAACGGAGAGTTGGGGCTACTCTTCATTGCCCATGTACCACAGTGACGAGTAGCCCCAACTCTCCACAGTTAGAGAAAGCCCAGGCACAGCAACGAAGACTCAGTGCAATGAAAAAAAGATAAAAATTGCCAGTAAAAGTATGAAAAGTTTGCAACTTCACTAGCAATTAAATAAGTATAGATAAAAATGAGAAATAATCTTTGACATCAGATTAAAGAAATCTACAACTTTTATATGTTGAATGGATAAAAAACAAGGTCCTACTATATAGCACAGAGAAACTACACTCCATATCCTATAATAAACCATAATGGAAAAGAATATAAAAATAGAATGTATATACATATAACTGAATTACTTTGCTGTACAGCAGAAATTAATATAACATTCAATAAAAAATGTTTTTGAATCAAAAATACATAACCTCCAATGCTGCCACAGCTGAGGGGAAATGGGCTCTGTCAGAGTGGATGGGGGGGCAGAAGTTCAAACTAGCTTCCAGGGGGCTCATTTGCTCCCATCTGAATAGCTCCCTGGCTCACCATGCCCAGCTGAGAAGCCTGTTGACCTTGGTGCCTCAGTTTTCCCTCCCTATGAAATGGGTGGGACAAGAAAGGACCGTGTTTGCAGGAAGAGTGAGGAGGATGGAAAGCAGAACAAAGGAGCCATGAGAAAATACAAGTGCAACATGACCGGCCACTCTCCTCACGAGGATGGTCTCTGACCACAGCGCCCCACCCCCGCCTTCCTGCCTGGATTACTCAGACACGTTAGCTGGCCTCAGCGTGGGGGGCAAGATCCAGCAGCGCCTGTGAAGACAGGAAGCCAAGGATGCTTCTGACAGAGCCTCCAGCCCAGAGGGCCACAGTGCAGGCGCACCCACTTCCTCACTCCCATTCTGTCAAATGCACATTAATAGGCAAGGAAGCGATTCAGGGAAGAATCTCCAGAAGGACGAAAAACTCATCAGGTGTGTCAGATCTCTGACATTCAGGAGCCATGTGGGGAAAGCAGCACACGCTGACTTAAGCACGAAAGTATGGATGCTTTAATTAATCCGGGGTGAATTTAATTGCTTTAGTTAAGTGGAAATCGGGTTAAAAATGATGCAGAGCATGCTGGGGTGTGTTAAAAACATGACATATGAGTTGGATGAATCGATAAATTAAAAGTGCACAGATGTTTTAATTAAACCCAGGGAAGTTAACGAAGATCGCAAGAGACTTTTAAGCCTATGATTAATTCAATTCATTTAAAATACCTGTAGAGATATGGGGATGCCTCCATTTTGAGAGTTATAAAAGTTCTCAATCGATAAGGGCTTAAGCTTTTCTAAAAAAGCATCTAAGTTTTCCTGTGTGTGTGTCTGTGTGTGTATGATCGAACAGCATTAATTACATAATGAATATTTAAAATTTTCAGAGTACACAGTAAGCTTTATTGCAGCTCAAGTCCAGAACGAAGTAACTTTTCATTCTTCTTGTGATTCAGGCATTGAGATGAGCTTGAAAATTACTGGTGTCCTGTTATCTGCAAGCATGGGAGCTCCCCCAAGACACAAAGGCCTGTTTATTCACTGGAACATGGAAGAGTACCAGGCAGTGTAGTCTTCTGAGTTAGACAGCTCAGATTTCCCTTCGGTTTTACCAGTTATGTGACTCTGGACACCTTTTATTTTTATTTATTTACTTTATTTTACTTTACAATACTGTATTGGTTTTGCCATACATCAACATGAATCCGCCACGGGTGTACATGAGTTCCCAATCCTGAACCCCCCTCCCCGCTCCCTCCCCATACCATCTCTCTGGGTCATCCCAGTGCACCAGCCCCAAGCATCCTGTATCCTGCATCGAACCTAGACTGGCGATTTTCAGCCTCATTTTCTTTAACATAGGACTAAATTGTTGGACTACCTAACCCGCGGTGTTTTTAAGAGGATGAAATGAGATAATGCCTGTAAAGTGCTATGTACAATGCTTGGCACATAGTAAGAAATCTATAGGTATGATTTACCATCATTTTTTAGGGAGAAAATTGTTACAGATTATCACATCATAAAAAGAGAAGAGGGACTTCCTTGGCAGTCCAGTGGTAAAGACTCCATGCTCCCAGGGCCGGGGGCCAAGGTTCAGTCCCTGGCTGGGGAGCCTAAGATTCTGCATGCCACACCGTGGCCAAACGCAAACAGGCAAACAAAAAACCAAGAGACAAGAGACGGGGAGACAGTCTTTCCCATCACCCATCCTGGCTGACCTCCTCTCTGAAGACTGGCTTATCTCCCAACAAGGAAGTTTTTTTTTTCTAAAACTAGAGTGTGTTCCCACCTCTGTATGTCTCATTTCTACAGCAGATTTCCCTAGGGTTAGGCCCTCTGCTTTCTCAGTCTGCTCTGCCTATCTAGTAGTTTTAAAAGGAAACAAAAAGTTTTTCGCCTCAGAAGTAACTTGACTAGGGGGAGGGCTGACGGAGGTAGGTGCTGCGGAGACATTTCTGTTTGGTGGTGTACCAACCTGGGAACCAGCAGGAAGTTCTGGAGGCAAGGCTCTGCAGGAGGGTACCAAAGAAAGGTCACTGCAGCTTCCAAATGGAGGCGGCAGGCGTCCTCCGCCCCTGCCTGGCAAGCTGGGGAGAGTGGAAGGTAAATGCGATATTGCCGCTCCAGCTCTCTGGGGCATCTGAGCAGAGTCCAAGGGCAGCAGCATCCAGACTCAGACCTGGATGTGTGCCCGAGTCATCCGGGGCTGCTGTGAGAGTGAGACTCTGACTTAGAAGGTCCAGTGTGGGGCCGGAGGTTTGGATATTGAACAGGTTCCCCAGGCTGATGCCAGCACCCCAGACCTACCGAATCAGAAACTCTGGCAGGAACCCAGCAAGCTGTGAGTTAGCAGATAATCCTGATGAGTAAGGCTCTAAAGCCATGCCTGGGCAAGTACCTTAGCTTCTCTGAGTCTCAGTTTCCTTAGCTGTGAAATGGGGATGATGATGATGCCTGATGTGGGGATGATCCAAGATCTTTCCATTTAAACCCTCTGCACAGGGCCTGGCATTCACTTCATGTTCAATATGGGCAGAGATTCTTATGCTATGTTATCAAAGGTGCCTTTGCTGAGCGTGGACACTCACTTTCTGCAAAGCCTGAACCAAGGGCCCGGCTTCAAGCTCCATCTCCTGGGTCCCTGAAGCCAAGAAATTCCTGCACGTTTTCTCAGGTCAAGGACAGGAACAAGGAGAGGTGGGATTCAGCCTTGAACTGCACTGGGCAGTGGAACGACTCCTGTGGGCAGCAGCCATGGCCCCTGGCCAGTCTGTATTACAGGGGATTGTGGAGGGAGGTGGGGTGGCAGAGGGAGACAGGTGTGAAAGACAGGTGGTCTAAACGAACATCCGTGCTTGTTCCAGGAAAGACAGGTGGACTCTGAGACAGGTGAGCCAGCTGTGAAAGGGGAAAGTGGCTTCCTTGGCAAAGATGCTCTGAGGGGAGCATTTCTGGGGTGGTGGGGAGGACCCCTATATCACTGGTGGAGATGAAGGGGCTTGTCATTCCCCTCCCGAGTGCAGATGTCCACTTGGGGGAGCAACTGATGGGGAGATGGGAAACAGGTGAGTGGATGAAGCCAGCCAAGAGAGCCAGATAGCTGGGTTTCTGTGACGGTTTTAGAGTGAGGGGTCACTGCTCCTCATTTAGGAGATTTTTCTGCCAAGTTAGGAAAACCAAGTTAGGGTCAGAAGTTTCAAAGTCAGCCAGACACGGCATCAACATCTAGCCTGCAGTGTGACCTTGGGCAAGTAGTTTTCTTTCTCTGAGTCTCTGTTTCTCCTGTAAAATACGGACAACAGTGATTTCCAAGGCTTGTGAAGATTAATGCTGGGTAGTACTATGGAGCATTCAATACGTGTCAAGCATGGTTCCACATGCTTTACATGCATTTACTTTTTAGTCCTCAGAGCAATCCATCAGGTAGTATTGCTATTGCCCCCATATTATGGATTCGACAACAAAGGGTTAGAGAGGTTAAGTAATTTTCTACAATGGGTATAGTTTCAAATACCTGCTTTGCCACTCTCTACCTAGGAAATCCTAGTTTCCTCTCCTGAGGGTTTCTGGGGTTCAAATCCAAATCCCAGTGTATATCTGCTACACAAACTGCGTGCAAAGCACATCTTCCTACACTCACATCTTCAGTGAATCCATCTCATCGCTGGCCTAATGTTAAGGGTTCAGGCCGGATTGCTTGGTTTGAATCCTGGCAGTACCACTTATGAGCTGAGTGATCTTAAGCAAGTTACTTAACTGCTCTGTGCTTCATTTTTCTTGCCTGTAAGAGGGGATGATAATCATCTATAAAATAGAATGATTAATGATTCATTGAGCTAATTATGCAGTTGTTTAGTGCAGTGGCTGCACACAATAAGAACTCAGTACATGTCAGTGATGATGACAATGATTTGATTTTAGTGCTAGAACTTGGCCAAGAGGGATTGGGTAGTGGGTACACCAAGACATCCTAGAATGTGAAGTCAAGCAGGCCTTAGGAAGCATCACTATGAACAAAGCTAGTGGAGGTGATGGAATTCCAGTTGAGCTATTTCAAATCCTGAAAAATGATGCTGTGAAAGTGCTGCACTCAATATGCCAGCAAATTTGGAAAACTCAGCAGTGGCCACAGGACTGGAAAAGGTCAGTTTTTATTCCAATCCCAAAGAAAGGCAATGCCAAAGAATGCTCAAACCACCGCACAATTGCACTCATCTCACATGCTAGTGAAGTAATGCTCAAAATTCTCCAAGCCAGGCTTCAGCAATACGTGAACCGTGAACTTCCTGATGTTCAAGCTGGTTTTAGAAAAGGCAGAGGAACCAGAGATCAAATTGCCAACATCCGCTGGATCATGGAAAAAGCAAGAGAGTTCCAGAAAAACATCTATTTCTGCTTTATTGACTATGCCAAAGCCTTTGACTGTGTGGATCACAATAAACTGTGGAAAATTCTGAAAGAGATGGGAATACCAGACCACCTAACCTGCCTCTTGAGAAATCTGTATGCAGGTCAGGAAGCAACAGTTAGAACTGGACATGGAACAACAGACTGGTTCCAAATAGGAAAAGGAGTACGTCAAGGCTGTATATTGTCACCCTGCTTATTTAACTTCTATGCAGAGTACATCATGAGAAACATTGGGCTGGAAGAAACACAAGCTGGAATCAAGATTGCTGGGAGAAATATCAATCACCTCAGATATGCAGATGATACCACCCTTATGGCAGAAAATGAAGAGGAACTAAAAAGCCTCTTGATGAAAGTGAAAGTGGAGAGTGAAAAAGTTGGCTTAAAGCTCAACATTCAGAAAACAAAGATCATGGCATCCAGTCCCATCACTTCATGGGAAATAGATGAGGAAACAGTGTCAGACTTTATTTTTGGGGGCTCCAAAATCACTGCACATGGTGACTGCAGCCATGAAATTAAAAGACGCTTACTCCTTGGACGAAAAGTTATGACCAACCTGGATAGCATATTCAAAAGCAGAGACACTACTTTGCCAACTAAGGTCCGTCTAGTCAAGGCTATGGTTTTTCCAGTGGCCATGTATGGATGTGAGAGTTGGATTGTGAAGAAGGCTGAGCACCGAAGAATCGATGCTTTTGAACTGTGGTGATGGAGAAGACTCTTGAGAGTCCCTTGGACTGCAAGGAGATCCAACCAGTCCATTCTGAAGGAGATCAGCCCTGGGATTTCTTTGGAAGGAATGATGCTAAAGCTGAAACTCCAGTACTTTGGCCACCTCACGCAAAGAGCTGAAGCATTGGAAAAGACTCTGATGCTGGGAGGGATTGGGGGCAAGAGGAGAAGGGGACGACCGAGGATGAGATGGCTGGATGGCATCACTGACTCGATGGATGTGAGTCTGAGTGAACTCCGGGAGATGGTGATGGACAGGGAGGCCTGGTGTGCTGCGATTCACGGGGTCGCAAAGAGTCAGACACGACTGAGCGACTGAACTGACTGACTGATAGTAATGAGAAAGTCATGCAAGGGAACTAGGAATAACAGAAAAAACCATAAACTAAACAATAATCAAATAATAAGCATGATTCCAGCTGGACAGGAGAGGCACCTGATGGAGAACAGTGCAAGGCATCAGGAAAAAAACAACACAAACAACACATCTCCTCAAGCTCTGAATGTGAACACGTTGCTAATTGCATTAAAAAATTAATGACATTCTGTGCTAGAAGACACTCTTCAGTGTAGCTCCTTTACTGTACTCTTCCGCCATAGAATTTTTTCCACGTTCCTTGGAACTAGTTGACTCTTCATAGCTCCACACTTTATTGCTTGATGAACTTCCTTATCTTCTCCTTAGTGAAATCTATAGCATTCAGAGTCCACATCCCAGCATGCTGGACTTAGGCTGACATTGTCTACTTCCTTATCATGTGCATCCGGCAGACGGGAAGCCCCAGAAGGCACGCCCTGGCGTTCTCGCCTGTTGCCTTATGTATGGTACTTAGTGCAGTGCCTGGCTCACACTCGCCTGTTGCCTTATGTACGGTGCTTAGTGCAGTGCCTGGCTCACAGCAGGCACATGATAGGCACTTGCTGGATGCACAAATAAGTTCGGTCCCCTGAACTGATTTGGATCGAGGTGTTAGAACCCTCATATGTTCTTCTGGGGGTGAGGGTCAGTTCCACTTGAACTTCTAGCCCCTCGGAGCCCCCAGTTCGGCGGCGGACTGTGGAATGACTGTCTTGCAGTTCATGCTGACTGCTTCCTTCACTTACTGCGAGGATGTCTTCGAGTGCCTGATGCAGACTGGCAGGTTTATCAGGAGACAAGGAGCTGCCTATCTGAGGGCACGAGAGGCACGGCGCCAGGTCAGGAGAGCAAGCCCACGTTTCTGTCACTTGGACGCACACCTGGCCACTTGGATGTGATGGGAATCTCGTTTGCTAATGTGGCAAATTCTCCTCCTGGCAGGAGGGCCCGAGTCTACCGGCTGCCTGCAATACAGAAGCTGGCAGACCTGAGGCATACTGGGCACAGCTGGCAGTGCGGGAACAAAGGCGAATGTGAGTTTGTGATGAAGGAGGACCTGGGCCCAGGCTCTCTTAAAGACATTTATCAAGAAAGGACATGATCGTGAGCTGCAGCCGGGAGAGGGCATGCTCCGTTCAGGGTGGCAGGAGCCCCGGGACTGGCTGTCTCTCTCCTCTGCACTCGCTAGCACGACTACTTCAGCCTGTCTGCTCCAGAGCTCTCCCTGCTAACACCTAGGAGTTTTCTAGGCTCAAAAGTTGTCCATGAGTGGCAATTTGTCATCGTCACCAACAGATTGCACAGGACCAATGGGATGGAGCCACCCCACCATCTCCGCCTTATGTGTGAGGCGTGAGAGGCAGGTATACACATGCACACATGCCCTCACACAGAACCACATTGGAATCTTTTTCTTATTAAAGACCAGACGTGCATCTTTGATAGAATTCACTGAGAAAGGCACAGCATCTTATGAAAACCACATAATCTCAATCTTTTTTTTTTTTTGGCTGCACTGCATGGCACATGGGATCTTAGTTCCCTAACCGGGGATCGAACCTGTGTCCCCTGCAGTGGAAGCATGGGTCTTAACCACTGGACTGCCAGGTAAGTCCCTGTAGAACTTCAATCTAATCATGAGAAAACATCAGACAAACCCACATCTAGGGGCTAGCTAAGAAATGCCTCACTGGTACTCTGCAAAACACTCAAGGTCATGAAAAAAAAAAAAAAAGACGGAGGAGCCCTTGCAGATTGGAGGGAACTAAAGAGACATGACAACTAAACACAAAGTGAGATCTAGACCAGAAAAAAGGGGCAAAATTAGAAACAAGCCTGTAACTTAGTCAATAGCATCGATCCATGTTAATTTCCTGGTTTCACCAACTGAACTTTGGTAATTTAAAACGTTGACATCAGGGGAAGCTGGATGAACCCTGGGAACTCTGTGCACTATTTTTGCAACCTGTCTGCAAGACAAAAATGATTTTAATATTAATTTAAAAAGCTTAAGATATTGGGGAGGGTGGTTAGAATAGGATTTATCTCACATTGCTGATATGAGAATGGATAAGACTGTATGCATTAAGTACTTTATACAAAGCCTGGTACACCTTTAATACTTAATAACTATTGGTGGTTATGAAAAAAAAAGAAACTATCTGAAATGGAGGCTTAACAGACCACAAGTAAATCAGGCACTAATCATTAAGCTTACCCACTTGAAGCTGGTAGAGTTGAACCTATGTGCCTATTTTTACCAAGGTTCTCACTTTATTACCTACCGATTGTGTAGGTAGTGAACTGCGTTATTTTCAGGACCCTAAACTTAGGACTTGAGATGTTCAAGGCTTGAATTTCTCTAGAAACCAGGCTGGCTCACACATGCTATATAGTAGGATCCAATTTGGGGATCACTGGTGTGAAATGAAATGAATGTGTGAGAAGCTGACTTGCCTTGATTGCTCAGAGCAGGGAAAAGATTCCTTACTTGAATGCAAAACAAAACTACAATGAGGTACCACCTCACACCAGTCAGAATGGCCATCTTTGAAAAGTCTACACTGTAGCCTCCACAAACAACAAACGCTGGGGAAGGTGTGGATTAAAGAGGAGTCTCCCACACTGTTCATGGGAATATAAACTGGTACAACCACTATGGAAAACAGCACAGGGGTTCCCCAAAAAACTAGAAATAAAGTTGCTATATGATGCAGCAATCCCACTCCTGGGGATACACCTGGACAAAACTGTAAGTTGAGAAGATACATGCACCTCTATGCTCACAGCAGCACTATATACAACAGCCAAGACGTGGAGACAACCTGTCCATCAGGAGATGAATGAACACAGATGTGCTCCCTACATACAATGGAGCATCATTCAGCCATACAAAGAATGAAAGAATGCCATCTGCAGCAACACTGACGAACTCTGTGAAGAGATTATTAGAAAGGCAAATACCATGCGACATCACTTACATCTGGAATCTAAACCATGAGACAAATGAACGTATCTACAAACCAGAAAGAGCCTCACAGACATAAAGAACAGGCTTGCGCTTGCCAAGTGGGAGGAGGGGAAGGGGTGCAGTAGGAGTGTGGCATTAGCAGGGGCAAACTGTCATACACAGGATGGATGGGCAACAGGGCCCGACTGGGCCGCACGGGGACGGCAGTCGATACCCTGTGACAAACCAGAAGAGAAAAGAATCTGAACAAGAGTAGCTATGTGTATAACTGAATCACTCCGCTGTATTCCAGAGACTAATACAATATTGGCAATCAATTGTATGCCAACAAATTTAAAAAAAAGAAAATCCTTCTTTCTCAAAAGATTTAAAGGCAGCGCTAGTTGTTAGCTAGCGTCAGTCGCTCATGTCTGACTCTTTGTGACCCATGGACTGTAGCCGGCCGGCTCCCCTGCCCATGGGATTCTCCAGGCAAGAGTACTGGAGTGGGTAGCCATTCCCTTCTCCAGGGGATCTTCCTGACCCAGGGATCAAACGTGGGTCCCCTGCACTGCAGGCACATTCTTCGCTGTCTGAGCCACCCGGGAAGCCCAAAGGCAGCACTAACCTTTCCTCTGTATTGCAACGGATTCCAGGATTCTTTTCTAACTTTTCATTTTGACATGGTTCCTTTTAAAAGGAACCATATAAACCTAACGGGTAGACTTAAAGAAATATGTTAAGGAAATAAAAATTCTGATGCCCCATGGATTTGACAAAAATCATGAAGGTGGTACATGAAAGAGCAAAGTGTGAGAAATGAGGGATTAGGGTGTTTCTAAACACTGTCCTTGTTAATAAAATAGCTGAATTGTACCCATTTCAAAAAATACTAAGGAAGTAACATCTTCATGTCCAAGAGGCAAAAGCTTACTCCTAACATTCTTAAGCCAACTTACCCAAGAATAAGCGAGGAAACAAAGAGAAAGCAATTTTCATCTCTAAACACTTCAATTTTGCCCACTGTAGGCATCAACAGCTGAATTAAAATATACAAGTTCAGAGGCCGATTTCAAGAATGGCTTCTGAGTATGCCAGAGGAACTACTCTTAACAGCCACTCGATATTTGTTTCGCAAGGATCAATTATATACCCCGACTAATGCACAGTCAGAGCGCGCAGCCCCGCCGCAGTACAGGTGGTGAATGCAAAACACACACCGAGAGGCCTTTTAAGCAGCTAAATGCACACCCCATTACAGATCCATAATGCAGAATGGGCGCTCATCTGCAAATGGATGGAAAGCGAAGAGTTCTTAAATGGCTGGGGTACTTAGGGCTGAAAGGCCGGTCCCTGGATGTGCAGCCGGAGCACACACGGTTTTAGGATTAATAATACATCGAAGTGTGTCAGTGTTAATATACATTTACAGCTCGCAGGCCATGCAGCAGAGTGTTCAGCCCGTTTGCAGCCATACAGAAAAGGACTATTCTGTCCTTTCTCTCATTAATGCCTTCACTCCTAGGAAAATTAGATTATGCAAGAAAAGCCATTCAAACGCTATTGAGGTTTTCCCTACTTTAAAGCCTTTGCTCAGGAAAAGTGTTCAGCACCACGAGGCAGGTGTCATCTACCTGCCTCCATCAAAGCCCATCAGAAATGGGGCCAAGGAGCGCCAGGCTCCGCTGTCTACTTGGGGGATGTGTCCACATGCCCTTGGGCATAGTGTGGTAAGGAGAAAAGCAGCCGAGAGAATGGTCTGGTCCGGTGCATCCCTGCTCTTTTCCTTTTGCATCTGACAGGTTTACCAAACTTTTGACATGATCTTGTGGTGAAGGATATGAATGTAGGTGGTGTCATTTACCAATGAGTCTCACACAGGTGCAACCAAACCACAGTCCTGTTCACTTATCAGTCAGCATTTGGAAGGATATGGGAATTGCAGATCTTTGAAATACTGTGAATATTTGAAATGCCATACAATTTTCCCAAGCCATTGTGGTGAGGGTGGCACTGTTTAGCAGTTACAGAGCGGCTTTATTAATGGTCGCCTCTCTCTTAGAATGCCAAGGCAGCATGGTCTTTTGAAGAAGAGCACATAAGGGGATGAAAACAGTATACAGATACATAAATGAGTACACTATGACATGTGCAAATAAAAGACGGTAAAACTAAGCCCTCCAAGGGCTCCCAGAGTGTTCTGCTAAGAGCTTGGGGGTATATTCTCTCATTCCATCCTCACAATGAATTCAGGAAGAAATTCCCTAGTTTTCCAGGGGAAGAAACCAAGATTCAGAAATGTTAGGTCACTTGCTAAAGGCCGCAGAGATCCTGAATGGGGCTGGAACCCAGGAAGGCTTGACTCCTGAACAAAGGCTTGGAAGCTCTCTACTGCTGTTTTTCAGACCCACTCACTGGTGGGTGGGGAGTCAGTGGTTAGTGTATTTCATTTTTTAAAAGTGAAATAGGACAGAAGAGAAAAGAAACATGAAGTGTTGTTTCATGAAAGTCTCATTTTAATTTTATACCTCTATTTATCATGAACAAATACTTGTGTGTGTATGTGTATGTATGCATGTACCATGTCTAAAAAGTGTGAGACACTCAGCTTTCCATTGCACTTGCCCGTGATAGCATCATTTGAAGGTCAAACTCAAGGTCTCCTGCTAGCTAGATATGAGCCACTAAGCCCCCTGTTTTTGTGAGAGTCATTTTCTTTCTTCTATTACCTTTCCCCCAAGAATCCCAGGGCCCCCCGTCATTCTGTGCAAAGCAGTATAGATAAATTAATAATACAATTTAAAACCGATTCCATGAAGATAAACGGCACTTCCTAGATTAAGAGCGTAGCTGGCCAGAATGAATGAAATTTACTAACCCTGAGATGCTTAATCTTCCATTACACAGAAGTTAATGATTATAAGAAAGGAGTGATGGTAATTCACTTCTGCTTTTACAGGAAATCTAACCATCTCATTTTTAGCAAATCTTTCTTCTCAGCACACCTCAATGCCAAGGATAACTGCCCTGCTCTTATAGGTATATTGGCCAATTGTCATATATCAAAGTCTTCTCTTTGCCAAAGTGTTAGGACGCATAGCTTGCACAGGCTTACAGGATATCCCCGTGGAATTTGCTGGGGAGGCAGCCTTGGTGCTCCCTCTCCCAGCCCCACTGAGAAGTCTCTTTTCCGTTTTCCAATCATAGCAGGGAGGTGGCGGTCAATACCTTTAGCGCAGTCCGCTCCTAGAAACCCTGGGAAGCAGTGACACAGCCCAGACACACACTCGCCATTCCCGTGGCAGTTACGTGGGCAGTCCTGCACTGAATCTGAAAAAGAGAGAACGTGAACAATTACTTTTTCCTCTGCCTGCTGGTGAAGCAGTTTCGTGGTCAGCCACCTACTGTTTTTCAGGAGCAGTGACAGTAACCTCAGATGCCTACTGGGGACTGGTAAGGAGAAGTGGGTGAAGCAGGAGAGCAGCGATGGGTGGGGACGAGGGCAACTTGGACAATGCATGGGTGTAACCACTGCTCTCCATGGGATCAGCCCCAGCAGGAATTTGAGTACAGTACTATGACAATTTTTGCCTTTTCAAAAGAAATTACTTATCTGAATTTAAAAATTGCCATGTTCTATGCTGGCAAGTTTTTAAACACTGTAAGCCTCAGCCTGCCCCCAACATCACCCTATCAACATGAGATTTGGTTTGAGATGTGAGATATCAGCTTTTAGCCTCAAGTATAGAGAATGATTCTCCAAATGACAGAGGTGGCTCCTGATCTCAGGTTCGCAGAGTAAAAAAATCCCCTGCATTAAAGAAAGAAAAAGTCTAAATACCTAAAATTGAACAATTTTGGCATGATTTGGGGACTCGTTAAGTAGTAGGTTTGGGGTGGTACAAAAGTCCTTTTATGCCTAGCTTTTTGCAGAACTTTTTTTTCTTGTGAAAATCAATTAGTTCACCCTTGTTCTCACCTGTATAGCCATCTTATTTCATGATTTACTTTGCTATGTGTACTCTCAAGAAATGCCTTCAAAGGGATCATTTTGGAACTTTTTCATGTTGCTTTGGGTCTGCACAGAAGTAGGTGCAGTCTTTTAAAATTAGGATTATTATTAGCCTCATTTTGCCTTACATTCAAATAAACACATCAGACTTTCAGGTTCCAAATTCCTGAGATGATGAAAAGCCCCGTGCCCCAAAGATGACACGGCACAGTCGGTGGAGAGCTAGGGACGCCGACTCCGCGATGTGCGCGAGGCTGTGAAGCCTGACTGTCCCTGGTGGAATGGCAAGGCCTTCCTCTACACTGAATTTCCCATTTATTTCCACTCTGGACTGAAAAAACCAAGCCACGCTTTCTTTCTATAGTTTCACTTCTCAGCTCTCATCTTCTAGAATCAGGCTGTGGTTGGTTTCTGGCAATAGGAAAATTCAAGCTGTCTCTCTGTGTTTTCCAAAATCAGTATCAAGCCAATTTCTTTCCTCCTCCTTCTTTTGTTTTTGGCTGTGTTGCATGCCTTGTGGATCTTGGTCCCCAGACCGGGGAGTGAACCTGTGCCCTCAGCAGTGAAAGTGCAGAGCCCTAACCACTGGGCATCCAGGGAATTCCCAAGCCAATTTCTTTAGAGCCCGGCAATTATCACTGCAGAATCAGATCCTTGAAGTTGGCTCTGTAAAGGTGGGCTGAGAAGCACCCAGTGGCTATCAATTAGTTTCACGTTTCATCTACTCATTGTCCCTTTCCTTCTTTCATTCGAAAAGCATTAGGTTGACTCATATGAGGTAGCTGCTTTGGCAGGTCAGAAGCCAGCAATTTCACATGATGGTAGGAGGTAACTCGTCATGGGTCTCACGTGTTTCTGAATGTTTTATGAGCAGAGGCACCGACTGCCTTAGCTCTGGACTATCTTTTGAAAGGCTGTCTGTACAGTGAATAGCCTTAGGAGATACAGCATCTGTCTTCAGAGCAAAGGCCAGGTTTAGTGACTGTCCAGCAGAATAACGAGAACATCTCCCTCTGGAGAAAAGCACGAGCAGGCTCACTGCCCTTTTGGAGCCTGGAGTCCAGTAAACGAAGAGCTGCACATAACGCAACCCACTGCCCGTGCAGGTGTCACCTGGCCCTGTCTGCGTGGCCCTGTGGGAACTGGTGTTTGGGAAACTTGCACACAGGCTGGTATTCTCGATAGTACATTGCTCTGAGGAATAAAGCCTGTTTTCTCTTACCCAGGAGCACCTCCTCTTCTGATAACATTGATGAGGCTGTGGCTGGTTAATAATGTGTTAGCTTATAATTAGGGTGAGATCTCAGACCTGCCATGGTCCTTGAAAGGGGGGTTTACTTTATTAATTGAGCATCTGATATATATATTTATGGGGATTCCCTGGTGGCTCAGATGGTAGAGAATTTTCCTGCAATGTGGGAAACCCAAGTTTGAGCCCTGGGTCAGAAGGATCCCTTGGAGAAGGGAATGGCTACCCACTCCAGTGTTCTTGCCTGGAGAATGACACAAGGCACCCTATGAGGCACTGTTGAATACAGTGGTGACTAGGAAAGACGTAGTCCCTGTCCTCACAGAACTTCCACTGTCATAGAGAATACAGGTTAAAAAAGAATCATCAAATACAGTAAAAATCGCGGTACGTGGACTTTCAGGCCGTGCGGTGATTAAGACTGTGCGCTCCCAGTGCGGGGACACAGGTTTGGCCCCTGGTTAGGGAACTAAGATGCCACATGCTGTGCAGCATGGCGCAACCCCCTCCCCTGCCCCGCCCCGCCCCGCCCCAGTCACGGTATGTGCTTTGAAAAGAATGGGATACTGTGAACGGGAGTAAGGAGGAAGCTACTTAGAGAGGACGGCCAGGGAGGGCCTCACTATTCCATGCAGGTGACATATTAAGGGTGAACTGGAAAAGCCAAGTGAACAGCAAGACAAAAGTATTCCAGACAGGGGGAAGATATGCAAAGGCCCTGTGGTGAAAAAGAGCACAGGCGAATCCCACGTGGCTGGAGGGTAGAAAGAAGGAAGAGAGTGACATAAGGTGAAGCTGGAGAAACCTAGATTCTCCAGGGCCCTGG
The DNA here is from genome assembly GCA_006410675.1 of Oreotragus oreotragus. Classification (NCBI taxonomy): domain Eukaryota; kingdom Metazoa; phylum Chordata; class Mammalia; order Artiodactyla; family Bovidae; genus Oreotragus; species Oreotragus oreotragus. The sequence continues at coordinate 2,822 of SJYX01012510.1, read as the reverse complement.
AGGCCGTGTGGATGAGTTGGATTTTATTCTGAGACCAATGGGAACAAATGAAAAGTTTTCAAAATAGAAATGACATCATCCAGCTTGCATTTTCAGAAGTCACCCCAACAGCAAAGTGGAGCTTGATTCTCACTGAGCATCTGGGTCTGGGAATGGTTCGGTGGAAACTGACATGGCTGAGGCCAAAGCTCCCTGTTCTCCAACAGAGCATCCCCAGAGCAGCTAAGATAGGAAGCTCTTAACCATCACAGTCCCAAGGAAAAGGACCAAGGATTTTGCACAAACTCCTTGCTCTATAGTTGAGGTATTTAAAAAAAAGTCTCAGTTTAGAAAACATTTAGCTTCTAGGTGTCTTCCTTCTCTGGGCTTCCCTGGTGGCTCAGCAGTAATGAATCCACCTGTCTATGCAGGAGATGCAGGTTCAATCCCTGGGTCTGGAAGATACCCTGGAGAAGGGAATGGCTACGCATTCTAGTATTCCTGCCTGAAGAATTCAATGGACACAGGAGCCTGGAGGGTTACAGTCCATGGGATCACAAAGAGTTGGACATGACTCAGAGACTAAACAGCAAAATCTACTTCCCTCAACCTGGGTTTTGTACCCTTTCCATTATCCTCCCCTAGCTCCTATAATCAGAGAAGGCGATGGCACCCCACTCCAGTACTCTTGCCTGGAAAACCTCATGGACGGAGGAGCCTGGTGGGCTGCGGTCCACGGGATCACGAAGAGTCAGACCCTACTGAATGACTTCACTTTCACTTTTCACTTTCACGCATTGGAGAAGGAAATGGCAACCCACTCCAGTGTTCTTGCCTGGAGAATCCCAGGGACGGGGGAGCCTGGTGGGCTGCCGTCTATGGGGTCGCACAGAGTCAGACACGACTGAAGTGATTTAGCAGCAGCAGCAGCAGCTCCTGTAATTGCCTTTTTACCTATCTGTCTCCTGTCATCAAGCTCTATGAGGAAGAGACCAGATTTGAACTGTTTACTGAGGTATTTTCAATGTTTGGTACATAGTAGATCCTTGGTAAAGAGTTACTAAAGTGTTTGTGTGTATACATGTGTGTGTATGCACACACATCTCAGAGGATAGGAGAACACAGAATAAGCAAAAACTGCAATGAGGAGTACTTTTCATTCAATTTCCCCCAGGTCTTATCTTGGAAGCATTTCTACAGTTTTTGAGGAAAGCAACAATTATGTGACACTGTCGAAATATTGAAGGAACCTACTTCCCTCAACCACCATTTTTCAACACTCAATTTAAATATTACTCTTGAAATCTTATCCGTTTTCCTTTTTGTCATCCTGGCTGAAGTTTTCTTGAGGAAACAAGACGGGCAATAAAAGTTAGACCAGGAAATGGGATTTTTACTCACACGGAGGCCAGCCTCCCTGAAATGTGTACCACACTTCAAGAATGCCGCTCTATAGTCCCCTGAGATGAAACTCATTTCTGAAAGCAGGCTGCTTCTCTCCAAAACACATCGGAAGACTTCCCTGAGTCAAAGGTATATTTAGCGTGATGGCTGGTTGACACCCGTCTAACGTCCTTCCTTCTGTTTCATATCACAGGGGCTTTCGGCGCTCCAGGCTGCTCTTGATGGCGAATGGTCCGATAATAGATATGTGTGGGAGAATCTCTGAACCAAATAAAACACTGTTCTTTTCCCTACATTTCAGGCCAATTACTATCATTGCTCTATCAAGACGTCTGCCCAACTATTAGGCCGATTACCTTTGACTTTCTCTTTGCGCTATGTCCAGACAAGAGAAATCCTCCGGGTAGAATTGCTATTCCCAGCTCTGACAGAGGAGTGGGGGTAATGGCTCAGGGGGCAGGGCATCTCACCACTGCCATCTGTGTCCATGTGGATAAAGGTGATGGAGGGCAGAAGCCATTATTAGATAACACGGCCCCCAGACAACTTACTGCATGGAAGGGAAGAGGGTTTTAGCTGGCTACAATCCAAAGCAATTCAGTGGTTAAGAACACAGGCTCTGGAGAGCTGATTCTGACTCCACTTCTTACTAGCTATATGAGACCTTAGTTAACTTCTCTGAGCCTGGGCTTCCTCAACTGGAAAACAAAATATTGGTAATCCTTATTTCTTATAACTACTCTATGGGTTGACTGATCTGGTCCCCAAAAGGGACAAGTCCAGGGGACTTGGAACATGGACAACTCTCTATAGAGGTGCTGCTGTTACTGGTTTTGCTATTATCCCTTCCACTGGGTCTTTGTAGACTCCAGCTAAGCCAGCTACTGGGCACGAGGTGTGTGTATGAAGCCTTTGAGGTTTAAACACAAAGCAAATGGATGGATCTAGAGATTGTCACACTGAGTGAAGTAAGTCAGACAGAGAAAGACAAATATATGGCATTGCTTACATGTGGAATCTAAAAAATGGTGCAAATGAACTTATTTACAAAACAGAAAAAGAGTTACAGATGTAGAAAATAAGTTTGTGGTTATCAGGGGGTAAGTGGGGAAGGGATAAATGTGAAGACTGGGATTGACATGTACAGATTACTGTACATAAAACAGATAATAAAGACCTACTGTAGAGCACAGGGAATGCTATTCGATATTCTGTAATGGTCAGTATAGGAAAAGAATCTAAAAAGAGTGAATATATGTATACGCATAACTAACTCACCCTGCTGTAGACCTGAAACTAACACAACATTGTAAATCAGCAGTATTCCAATAGAAATATTTTAAAAACAGGGTTTACAAAAAAAATTTTTTTTAAACCCACACAGAGAACCGAAAGGATATCATTTCTCATCATGCTGCTGCTGCTAAGTTGCTTCAGTC
>SJYX01012509.1:188308-237833 GCA_006410675.1 Oreotragus oreotragus | reverse complement strand
CTTTTAATTTTAATTAGATCCCATTTGTTTATATTTGCTTTTATTTCCAGTATTCTGGGAGGCGGATCATTGAGGATCCTGCTGTGATTTATGTCGGAGAGTGTTTTGCCTATGTTCTCCTCTAGGAGTTTTATAGTTTCTGGTCTTACATTTAGATCTTTAATCCATTTTGAGTTTATTTTTGTGTGTGGTGTTAGAAAGTGATCTAGTTTCATTCTTTTACAAGTGGTTGACCAGTTTTCCCAGCACCACTTGTTAAAGAGATTGTCTTTAACCCATTGTATATTCTTGCCTCCTTTGTCAAAGATAAGGTGTCCATAGGTGTGTGGATTTATCTCTGGGCTATTTTGTTCCATTGATCTATATTTCTGTCTCTGTGCCAGTACCATACTGTCTTGATGACTGTGGCTTTGTAGTATAGCCTGAAGTCAGGCAGGTTGCAACCTAGATGTCCATCACCAAATGAATGGATAAGAAAGCTGTGGTACATATACACAATGGAGTATTACTCAGACATTAAAAATAATACATTTGAATCAGTTCTAATGAGGTGGATGAAACTGGAGCTGATTATACAGAGTGAAGTAAGCCAGGAAGTAAAACACCAATACAGCATACTAACACATATATATGAAATTTAGAAAGATGGTAATGATAACCCTGTATGAGAGACAGCAAAAGAGAGACAGATGTATAGAGCAGACTTTTGGATTCTGTGGGAGAGGAAGAGGGTGGGATGATTTGGGAAAATGGCATTGAAACATGTATATCATGTAAGAAACGAATCGCCAGTCTAGGTTCGATGCAGGATACAGGATGCTTGGGGCTGGTGCCCTGGGATGACCCAGAGAGATGGTATGGGGAGGGAGATGGGAGGGGGTTCAGGATTGGGAACTCAGGTATATCCGTGGTGGATTCATGTTGATGTATGGCAAAACCAATACAGTATTGTAAAGTAAAATAAAGTAAAATTAAAAAAAAAAAAGAAATCAAGGTAAGGGAAAAACAAAGTGGAAGACGTGCTGAAAAGGTTATACAATTCTTTCTTCTTTCAAAATATCCAAAATCATAGACTGTCTACTGAATTCTACTCTTCCCAGTAGCGCTTTCAAAGTTAGAAAAAATAACTTAAGCTAAATGGAATCTGGGTATTCTACTGATGATAATAATTAAAAAATAAAATACAGAAAATATATAAAAAATATTTTCCCTCAATATTTTCCTATTTTTATTAGTCCTAAATTAAGTTAGTTTAAATAGCATGCACAAATCCTTTACATTAATTATGGCTACTAATCAATACTAATTATTATGTTTCAGTTTATGAATATTTTGTAAGTAAAACAAGATAAACTAGCATTGATTTTACTCTTCAAAACTCTTTCTTTGAAAAATCTTTTTTTTTCCTTGTAAGGTCTCATTTCTCTTCTTTGCAATAAGTCTTCAAATCTGTAAAAAATGAAGTCAGTACTATTGAATGGCTGACTAATGACTTGAGCTATGTAGTAATCAGATACTGCCCATTTCATGGTTTTATTTTACAAAGAAATATTTTTTAAAATATAGGTAATGATTCTCCATTTTAGATCATTTTCTTCACATAAATGCAGAGATCTATTCGAAATAGAAACTGTGTTTGTATCTATATCTGAAAGTGTGGTGTGTTTGCAGAGACCAGTCATAACAAGAAATCAGAGAGCCAATTATAAATCATTTATTAAAACTCCGTCAGTCAGAAGAGGTAATTTTTCTGCCAGTGGGGCTGTCTAATTTTTCCACAAGTGGCTCACTTAATAAAGACTAAATAAACAAATGTCCTGAATAGATACATAAATTATTAAACATATTCTCAAAAAGAAAAATGAATAAGGGATGCTAATATGCTTATAAATCGCCATAGTTCCCATGGTGCCATGCATAAGTAATAATGTAGATCGGGGGAACTTAGCATCTACCAAATTTGGATCATAGCTAGTAATTTCTCTCTAAATTTTCCCTGACTTTGAAAATGAGAATAATTAAGCAATGTAGAGAATTCTAGAAGCTAAGAAGCCATGAATAATAGATTTTAAGGAGAGATGAATAAAGAAGTTATGAGGAAAGGGAAATGACATAAAATGAGTCCAAGGGAGTTGAGGCTGCACTCATGCAGCTAAAGGGATAAAACTAGCCTAATATTACTCAACCTAAGATTCTTTTAACTATACCATAATTCAAGACACTACTTTTAAAGCTTAATAATTACCTCTGAAAAATACTTAAAGTGTTACCTCAGATAGGTAAATCTTGAAAGTCAATGGCTAAACACAAGAGCATTTGCACTCCCTCATGCAATTCAGGGGACTGAGGGATCCAAGTGATTTAAAACTCTGTGAGCTTTTGCACAGCAAAGGAAACTAAAAACAAAACTGAAAGAGAATCCTCAGAATAGAAGAAAATATTTGAAAACCAACAACTGTCAAAGGATAAATCTCCAAAGTACACAAACAGCTTGCGCAGCTCAATATCGAAACAAACAACTCATTCCAAAAAATGTCCAACTCTTTGGGACCCCACTGACTGTAGCCTATCAGGCTCCTCTGTCCATAGGGTTTTCCAGGCAAGAATATTGTGGAAGATCTAAACAGACATTTCTCTGAAGAAGATATGCTGCTGCTGCTGCTTCTGCTAAATCGCTTCAGTCGTGTCCGACTCTGTGCGACCCCATAGATGACAGCCCACCAGGCTCCGTCGTCCCTGGGATTCTCCAGGCAAGAACACTGGAGTGGGTTGCCATTTCCTTCTCCAATGCATGAAAGTGAAAAGTGAAAGTGCGGTCGCTCAGTTGTGTCCGACTCTTTGCGACCGCATGAATTGCAGCACGCCACGGCTCCTTGTCCACCGCCAACTCCTGGAGTTCACTCAGACTCACATCCATCGAGTCTGTGATGCCATCCAGCCATCTCATCCTCAGTCGTCCCCTTCTCCTCCTGCCCCCAATCCCTCCCAGCATCAGAGTCTTTTCCAATGAGTCAACTCTTCACATCAGGTGGCGAAAATACTGGAGTTTCAGCTTCAGCATCATTCCCTCCAAAGAAATCCCAGGGCTGATGTCCTTCAGAATGGACTGGTTGGATCTCCTTGCAGTCCAAGGGACTCTCAAGAGCCTTCTCCAACACCACAGTTCAAAAGCATCAATTCTTCGGCGCTCAGCTTGTCCAACTCTTTGAGACCCCGTGAATCGCAGCACTCCAGGCCTCCCTGTCCACCACCATCTCCCGGAGTTCACTCAGACTCACGTCCATAGAGTCCGTGATGCCATCCAGCCATCTCATCCTCTGTCGTCCCCTTCTCCTCCTGCCCCCAATCCCTCCCAGCATCAGAGTCTTTTCCAATGAGTCAACTCTTTTTGCATGAGGTGGCCAAAGTACTGGAGTTTCAGCTTCAGCATCATTCCCTCCAAAGAAATCCCAGGGCTGATCTCCTTCAGAATGGACTGGTTGGATCTCCTTGCAGTCCAAGGGACTCTCAAGAGTCTTCTCCAACACCACAGTTCAAAAGCATCAATTCTTCGGCGCTCAGCTTTCTTCACAGTCCAACTTTCACATCCATACATGACCACTGGAAAAACCATAGCCTTGACTAGACAGACCTCTTTGTTGGCAAAGTAATGTCTCTGCTTTTGAATATGCTATCTAGGTTGGTCATAACTTTTCTTCCAAGGAGTAAGTGTCTTTTAATTTCATGGCTGCAGTCACCATCTTCAGTGATTTTGGACCTCCTATTTAATGACACTTTATATTATTGTAAGCAGGAAAAGCAAAATCTGACTCTGGGTTGGATTTGTTTCTTTCACTTTGTTGTTGTTGTTCAGTGGCTAAGTCATGTCCAACTCTTTGTGACCTCATGTACTCCAGTTCATCAGGTTCCTCTGTCCTCCACCATCTTCCGGAGTTTGCTCAGATTCATGTCCATTGAGTTGGTGATGCTATCTAACCGTCTCATCCTCTGCCACCCTCTTCTCCTTTTGCCTTCAATCTTTCCCGTCATCAGAGTCTTTCCCAACAAGTGGCTCTTTGTATTAGGTGGCCAAAGTATTGCAGCTTAACTTCAGCATCAGTTTTTCCAATGAATATTCAGGATTGATTTCCTTTCAGATTGACTGGTTTGACCTTCTTTGCTTTTCATGTGTTTGTTACTTTTGCCTTTCTTGTGTTTGTTACTATAATCATTAGAAGGATGCACTGTCTGTAGCTGTAAGCATACAGCTTATCACTAGCTCTAAGCACTGTCTGTAAACTGTAAGCCTGCCCAAAGGAACCCTGCCCTGATGCCTTTGTTCAGCTCATGGGGAGACTTTCTTACCCTGCCCACCTCTGAATGGCTGCCAGAAAGAAATTAGCACATATTATCCCCAATGCTGGCCAAGCCAAGGGATACTTTGCAAGATTTATGGCCTTTTTACTTTATTTTCTCACCTCCTAAACTGGTATCCAGACCCTGATTAGATGGTACTCTAGGACATTGGGCTTCCCCAGTGACTCAGATGGTAAAGGGTCTGCCTGCATTGCGGGAGACCCGGTTTCAACCCCTGGGTTGGGAAGATCTTCTGGAGAAGGAAATGGCAACCCACTCCAGTACCCTTGCCTGGAAAATCTCATGGACAGAGGAGCCTGGTAGGCTTACAGTCCATGGGGTCGCAAAGAGTTGGACACGATTGAGAAACTTCACTTTCACTAGGACGTTAATTCACCATCTTCCAGACATCCAGCTTTCTGAATAAAGTTGCTGTTCCTTGCCTCCAAGTATTGGCCTCTCTTGCAGGGAGCTGACCGAGCTTGGATTCATTAACATTATTACTCAGCTCTTCATAAAAATTATCTGATTTACCAACTGATTTACCAATACCAACTGTATTGTCAGATCCTTGGAGGAATACAAGCCAACATGTTTCCAGATGTATTATTACTGCTGTTGGTGAAGAAAGGAGACCCCTTCCAGGGTCTGAGAGTGGGCTTTTGTCTAACTCTCGGAAATGAATTGTCTGAGCAGACACACACGCTGACAAAGCAAGAGACTGTTGAAAAGGGCTGCCCGGGCAGAGAGCAGCTGGGTAAGGGAACCCACGAGGACTGCTCTACGACGCGGATCGCAGTCTCAGGTTCTATGGTGATGGGGTTAGTGTCCGAACTGTCTCTAGCCAATCACTCTGACTCAGGATCCTTCCTGGTAACACATGCATTGCTCAGTCAAGATAGATGCCAGCAAAGAGGATTCTGAGAGGTGGTAGGACATGTGGCATCTCCTCGTGACCTTTTCCAACTTCTCCTGGTTGGTAGTGGCTTGTTAATTCTGTGTTCTTTGCCAGGACCTCTTGGCATAAAACAACTCATGCTAATGGTTACTGTGGTGCCAGGCCAGGGTGGTGGTTTCAGTCAGTGTTTCCCCTAACATAGCTATTTATTTGTTAATTTTCTACTATAGACTGACGTCTCCCTTCCACCTCTCACTCCCTCCTTTGACCCTGAATCTTCAACTTTAGACCAAAAAAGTTTTCACAGGTGCATTCAGATGAAAATGAGGCAAGGAACAGAGAGCTCCTGCTTTACCAGAAGGAAGGAAGCCCCAGAACTCTGGATTGGGATCCGCAAATAATGACATCACAAGTTTGGTCGCTAAGTCGTGTCTGACTCTTTTGTGAACCCATGTATGGTAGCCCAGCAGGCTCCTCTGTCCCTGGGACTTTCCAGGCAAGAAGTGGGTTGCCATTTTCCTCTTCAGGGGATCTTTCTGACTCAGGAATTGAACCCAGGTCTCCTGCATTGCAGACAGATTCTTTACCAACCGAGCCATCTGGGAAGCCCAGAGTGTCTCAGATCAAACCTGAGTTCTAAAGTTAGGACTCTCAGTTCAGTTCAGTTCAGTCGCTCAGTCGTGTCCAACTCTTTGCGACTCCATGAATCGCAGCACGCCTATGTATCTACAAATGGCTTCCATGAATTTGTTGTTGTTGTTGTTAAATGTTATTGTGAGGGGTCCAGTCTACATGTAAAAGGTTCCTTTAGAATAAAAAGACTTGGGACTTCCTTGGAGGTCCAGTGGTTAAGACTCAGCCCTTCCACTGCAGGTGGTGTGGGTTTGTTCCCTTCTCGGGGAACTAAGGTCCTTTGTGCCAAGTGATGTGGCTGCAAATTTTTTTAAAAAGGACATAATCTAAAACAATTATTGGGGAGGGAGGTTTAAGAGGGAGGGGACATATGTATACGTATGACTGATTCATGTTAATATATGGTAGAAACCAATACAATATTGTAAAGTAATTAGCCTCCAATTAAAAATAGATTAAAAAAAATTATTTTAACTTATTTATTGGAGGTCATGGAGAAGGCAATGGCACCCCACTCCAGTACTCTTGCCTGGAAACTCCCGTGGACAGAGGAGCCTGGTAGGCTGCAGTCCATGGGGTTGCAAAGAGTCAGACACGACTGAGCGACTTTACTTTCACTTTTCACTTTCATGCATTGGAGAAGGAAATGGCAACCCACTCCAGTGTTCTTGCCTGGAGAATCCTGGGGACGGCGGAGCCTGGTGGGCTGCCATCTATGAGGTCGCACAGAGTCGGACACGACTGAAGCGACTTAGCAGCAGCAGCAGCATTGGAGGTCATTCCTCCACTCTCAGTAACAGAGCTGTTATCTGTCTTACCGGTCAAATGGACAGCTTCTGAACTTTTCTCATATTCCCTTTATGCGTAGGAGGTCCACCAACATGTTTATAAATGACTCTATAGTCATTTAGGAGTGGAGGTGGCTAGGACCAGGGAGCACACACCATGTGCTGAAAGTCCTAGAGAGGAGATTGCTTTATCTTTTATTCAGATTATCCGTTCTTGCTTTGGGTGTAGAATTGTCTTTAAAAGGTTATTTAATTTGCACTCCCAGGGAATTCTGGGATCTTCGTTTCTGTCTGGCCTGTTTGACCACTCCCAGTGCTGGCGGATTACCATGTGTGAGGCTGTTCTGCCCAGCGATGCACACCAAGAGTGGTCAGGACATGTCCCGCTGGTGAGACGGATCTTCCCAAGACGTGTCAGAAAATTTTCCTCCCACTCCCTTCTTCCTTCTTCATTAAATGTAATGTCTCTTTTCAATACATCTCTGTTTTTGGCTGTGCTGGGTCTTTGTTGCTGTGCTCGGGTCCTCCTTGCAGTGGCTTCTTTTGTGCTGAGCATGGGCTCTAGGACACGCAGGCTCCAGTAGTTGCCGTGTGTGAGCTCTGTAGTTATGTCTTGCTGGCTCTAGAGCACATAGGCTCAGTAGTTGTGGCACATGGGCTTAGTTGCTCTGCAACATGTGGGATCTTCCCAGACCAGGGATCAAACCCACGTCTCCTGCATTGGCAGGTGGGTTTTTTACCACTGAGCCAGCCGGGGAAGCCCCAGGTGTAATGTCTTGAACTGCCAAGGCAGGTCCAACTCTATAGGGCACAGGATAATATGAATATTGTACAACTGGAGAACAAACCCCAGTGAGGAGATGGTGATGGAATTTACATGGTAGTGTATCCTCTTTTATTTCCTTCTTCTGTGATTTCAGATAAGTTAAACTTACAGAGTTATTCTGTTGGTAAACTTATAAGGGAATTCCAAGTTCATCTACATCATGAATTCTGAATACTGGTCCAAAAAGATCTTACTCTTTTTATATATAAAGCATAAATGTACATACAGTTCATAAACATATACAGTATATCTGGTGGTATGAAAATTCTATAAGAAAGAGAAATTAGGAAAAAATATTTTTAAAAGGGCTCCTTAAGGATGCGGTAATGAAAAAAAATTTGAGAGACACTAACAGACCAGTGTCTTCATACAAATTAAATCAGAATCTAGGGATGGAATCCAAGCGATACTCTTTTTCATTGTTTTTAGTTGAGATGGGTGGTTTGTGGGATCTTAGTTCCCTTGATCAGGGATTGAATTCAGGGGCCCTGCTGTGAAAGTGCTGAGTCTTAACCAATGGACCACTAGGGAATTCCCAATAGTATTTTTTAAACTATTTCTCTTTTCTTAAAAAATTTGTTTATTTATTGAAGTATAGTTGATTTATAATGTTGTGTGATGTTCAGGTGTTCAGGTGTAGACCAAAGTGATTCAAATATATATATAGTTAGTTAAGTTGCTCAGTCGTGTCCAACTCTTTGCAACCCCAGGGTCTGTAGCCCACCAGGCTCCTCCGTCCATGTGATTCTCCAGGCAAGAATCCTGGAGTAGGTTGCCGTTTTAGATATATTTACATGTGCATAAAAGAATATATGTTGAGGTATAGAACAAAGTAATTCAAATATATATATTTATATTATATATATAATAATATGTATATTCTTTTCTCAGTGAAATCAATCAGATTTGATATTATTCTAAAAAAGTTTTTTCAAGGGAAGGTGTAACTGTAAAATGTCAGTACTAGAATTAAGTCCTGTAAGTCTGTTTTGAGGTGGAATGTGGCCAGGGTAGTTCTCAGGTTGTGCTAGAGCAGCACTTTGTTACATGGAAGACAGGTTTTATAAGCAGCCTTTGAATCCAGCTAGTCAAGTGTAATGGAGAAGGTAATGACACCCCACTCCAGTACTCTTGCCTGGAAAATCCCATGGACGGAGGAGCCTGGTAGGCTGCAGTCCATGGGGTCGTTAAGAGTTGGGCACAACTGAGCGACTTCACTTTCACTTTTCACTTTCTTGCATTGGAGAAGGAAATGGCAACCCACTCCAGTGTTCTTGCCTGGAGAATCCCAGGGACGGGGGAGCCTGGTGGGCTGCCGTCTATGGGGTCACACAGAGTCGGACACGACTGAAGCCACTTAGCAGCAGCAGTAGCAGCAGCAGCATTCTTTTTCAGATTCTTTTTCCTTACAGGTTATTGCAAAATATTGAATGTAATTCTCTGTGCTATACAGTAGGACCTTGTAGGTTATCTGTTTTATATATTTTCTACTGTAGGAGAAAAATCCACAGCCAGGTTTGCGAACCACTGACCCAAATCAACTCCCTATTATTCCATGGAAAACTGAGGATCAAAAAAGAAAAATAACCAAACGAGACATACTTAGCAGCAGCAGTAGCAGCAGCAGCATTCTTTTTCAGATTCTTTTTCCTTACAGGTTATTGCAAAATATTGAATGTAATTCTCTGTGCTATACAGTAGGACCTTGTAGGTTATCTGTTTTATATATTTTCTACTGTAGGAGAAAAATCCACAGCCAGGTTTGCGAACCACTGACCCAAATCAACTCCCTATTATTCCATGGAAAACTGAGGATCAAAAAAGAAAAATAACCAAACGAGACAGAAGTAGGATCCCTCTTGACTACCATGCTAAAGTTGTTTTCACTGTGCTCTAGTGTCTTTTCCAATTTTATTTTTCTCTGCTGTCTTATTAGGCTTTATTACATATTAGCCTGTTGATGGTTTGTTCCCTGTGTTTAGACCAATTTGAGTAATAATATATGGCTCTTTGTAAAAACTGAAAATGTACTACATGCATGTGGTTCTGAAAAATTCAAATAGAAAAAGTATGTTATGAGAACTAAGTTTCTCTTTTTCAACCCCGACCCCAGTCTCCCAGTCACCAATCCACTTCCCCAGATGCAGGCTCTGTGCCAAGTCTCTTGAGTATTTGTCCAACAAATGTCTGTGCCTCCTTCTGTCCCTTTTAAATAATGAAAGCACTTGATAATCATACAGGAAAAAAAAATGCTCAACTTAGAGCTCCCAAGTATCTACACTTCTAGCTCCAGTGTCTCTTTTTCAGGGTCTGCTAATGACAATTACACATCCTTTTCCAAGAGTGAAAATAACATCATTTTGAACAGTGCTATGATTATACTTTCATTTTATACCGAATTTGCTTACAGCGGAAATGTCCCAGCTATAAAATAAGACCACAACAGGCTGTCTTATTGTCCTGCCCTAAGGCAGCAGTCTTTGTAAGTTTTCCAGCATTTCACAGAACAATTGACTTAACAGAGGAAAAAAACCTTGCTGATCACAGATTTCCTTTTCTTTCTTTTCTGGGTTTTTTTGTTCGGTTTGGTTTTTGTTGTTGTTCTAAGAGCAAATTGTTTTAAGCACAAAATTGATCAAACTCCTGTATAACAGATATATTCAGTAAACTGTAAAAGGCATGATGGCCTTTCAAATGCATATAAGCATATACTATCCTTGTCGGATAACTTGGAGAATTTGACTATTGATTTCCTCACTTTAGTGATGAATCTTTTTTTTTTTTTAAAGAGCATCTTTTTGTCTTACCAGGACATTCCTGTTGTCCCAAAAGTGACCCAAGGCAGTGACAGGCTATAGACTCTTCTAGGCTGATGACTAATCTCCAAAATTCTGCTCCTTTTCTCCACCCAACCCCTAACTCCGAAGCGTTAACCTAAGGAGAAACTTTTTTTTTTTTTTACTTCTCTGGGAGAATAAATTTTAGAAAACCATTCTCTTGGAATTTATCCCTACCCAGAACATGCTGACATAAAAGTGATAATGGTTAAATTTAGAAAGTTCTTTCTCAAATCAAAGAATACTCAAGTTGAGAGGGAAAACAGAGCTCGAGCTCTCCTGTTATTTCATTTTACAGAGGAGGCAATTAAAGGTGAGGGAGGTTAGCTGGTGTGTCCAGGGTCATGTGGGAAAACTCACTCCATTTTCTTAGTAAATAGTTGCTAGGTAGGGATGTCCCTGGTGGTCCAAAAGTTAAGACTACCTTCCAGTGCAGAGAGTGAGGGTTTGATCACTGGTTGAAGAGCTAAGACCCCACATCCCTGGAAAAAAAAAAAAAAAAAAAAAAAAAACAGAAAAGAGAAATAATATTGTAATGAGTTCAATAAAGGCTTAAAACAAAAATAGTTCCTGGGTGCCTACTCAGTGTGCAGCATGGCCCAGGCTTTGGGGCCCAGCAGTTGGTGTGTTCCATTAGGATGTGAGTGGCAGTGCCAGCGCTGGAAATCAGGTTCTGTCCTTCCCCACCCTCCATCGCAGTCCCCTCGGGTGGTGGTGGGGAGACCTCTGGCCTTGCCTCCTCAGAGGATCAGCACTCACAGCGATAAAAATACTCCAGTTTCCAGGAAGATGGAACTTCGTTTTTCTCAGTCCCTTCTGGCAGGAATCTAAGGTCATTTGGGAGGAAGACAGGGACATGAGCGTGTCCTTATTTGTGGAGATAATGCCACATTCCAGCACCCATAGGACATAAGCCTTGGGTGACTTACAAATACCCCGATACAGCCGGTCACACATACCCTTGTAAGTCAACAGGGGAGCAGGGCTAGAAGTGGCCACGGCACCCACAGAACACGCTCAGCCAACCTACTCAGGGATTACAGGACTTTGCCTCCTCTAGAAACGTGCTGGAGACAATTTAGCCACAAAGAGAACACAGCCCAGCTGTCTGACTTTCAACCAACGACTCACTTGTTTCTGAAATATCTATTTATTTTCGTTTCATGACTTAACAGGAATAGTGTGAGGTAAGATGACATGAATCACTTAGAGCCTTTCAGATGGTGAAATGCCAGCCTCAACAAGAAAAAATAAAACAAATCGTACAGACAGGCACAAGGCATGCATGTGAGCACATGCAAAATGCACGTGTGTGTGTGTGCACACACACACACAGAGCTAAAACTCATCCTCACAAAAATAAAATCTAACAAGAGGAAACTTGACAGGACCTTATTTCTGAAATACCTCTATGAATGAGTATTCATTCTGTTAAGAAATTCCAAATAAAGGAATGAACCTTAAGGCCATTGTGCTAATAGAAATAAGCCAGTTAGAAAAAGACATTTACAGTATGGTTCACTTATATGAAGCATATAGATTATTCAAATGCATAGAAACAGAAAGTAAAATGGTAGTTGCTGGGGGCTGGGGGGATGAGGAAATGGGGAGTTGTTTTTTTAGCAGGTACAGAGTTTCAATTTTGCAAGGTGAAAAAGTCCTGGCGATGGATGACACAACAAGGTGAATATATTTCATAATGCTGAACTGTACTCACAAATGGTTACAGTGGTCAATTTTATGTTATGTGCATTTCACCACAATTAAAATTTTTTTCAAATAGAAAAGAAGTACCTCATATATGAGGTACTATAAATAGGTAACAGGGAGGTAATTTAAGTCCTTGAGGGCCTGTGAGTTCAGTTGACGAAAGCCAGAACTGCAAGAGAGAAGACAATGTTCATTTACATAGGTGCTTAGGAGCGCACCTAGAAAGTTGTTGTTGGGTCGCTAAGTTGTCTGACTCTCTGCAACCCCATGGACAGCAGCATGCCAGGCTTCCTTATCCTTCACCATCTCCTGGAGTTCATCTCCTGGACATGCTCAAACTCATGTCCATTAAGTTGGTGATGTCATCCAACTACCTCATCTTCTGTTGCCCTCTTCTCCTGTTGCCCCCTTCTCCTGCCTTCAATCTCCCAGTGCCAGGGTCTCTTCCAATGAGTTGGGGCTTATTTAAATAATTTAATAGGAAAAAGGGAGGGGGGAAACAGGGTTCTTTGGAAAGATCAAATGCATTTGTTTAGGGAAAACAAATGGGTTTTTAGGAGAAAAATAACTTTTATACCACTGTGGTATAATTTTGGATTACTTCATAGGAATTCTTTCATAGATGTTCAGGAGGTGCTGTTTGTAATATTTTCCTAAGCTTTAATCAAAATATATGGCAAATGGCAGCCTAGATGGGACGGGAATTTAACGAAGAATGGATACATGTATATGTATACCTGGCCTAGTCCCTTTGCTGTCCACCTGAAACTATCACAACATTGTTAATCGGCTATACTCCAATACAAAATAAAAACATTTAAAAAAATATATATGTTACATGAACCTCTTTCCTCCTGACAAGGAGTCCCAATTTTAAATTTGTCAACTTTCTCTGTTTGTTCAATTTTAACCCACAAAACACAGAAGCTAAAAGCTCAAAATATCTGCTGAGATCAGTTGTCACTGGAGAGGACGCAGTGAAGTGAAAAAATTAGGAGCTGTATGTTGGTAGAAAATGTGATTTTATACCAGTGGAGGGGGTGCCCTGTCAGAGGGTGCAGAGGATTTGATTTTCGCTGTGGAGTCCAGAGCCCAGAAGAAATGACGCTATAATTAAACCTGCCCTCCTTGAAGGCATGTTCTCTTCAGGGCATTTTCCCGGGAATGCTTTGATTCTTAAAATCTCTGTGCTTTACTACTTCACTGCAAGTATTTGGAATAAGCCTCTTTTTCCTGAGGAGTTTTCCAGGAGGAGTAAGAAACATTCAAAGCCTTGTCACTCAAATTATGACTCTGGATCGACATCACGTGGGAGCTGGTTGGACGTGTAGACTCTCAGGCCCCACCCCTGACCTACCGCATCCTCATCATCTGCATTTCAACAAGATCCGCAAGGGATTCTTCTACCTCGGAGAGGCTGCTGAGAAAGGTGCAGTTCTGGCTTCTCCTTCATTCAGTCTTTCCTAAAATCTGAGATCCCCTGGCCTAGAAGTTTCAAGTTACCTTTAAAATTTTATATGAAAATAAAAATTTCATATCTGTAGGTCTCTATGATAACAACAATTGCTTCTGGAGGAAAGTACTGGGAGAACCTTCAACATTATCTTTGTTTGGCTTGAAATTTTTTTTGGTATGTGCCCAAATTAGCTTTTTTGCATGTGTGTTTCTGTTTTTTTTGTTTGTTTGTTTGTTTTGCAGTTGAGATGTTAGATCCCTGTGTGTGTGTTACTCACTTCAGTCATGTCCGACTCATTGTGACCCCATGGACTGTAGCCCGCCAGGCTTCTCTGTCCATGGAATTCTCCAGGCAAGAATATTGGAGTAGGTTTCCATACTCTAGTGGATCTTTCCAACTCAGGGATTGAACCTCGGTCTCCTGCACTGCAGACAAATTCTTTACTGTCTGAGTCACCAATTAGCTCCCTGACCAGGGTGCAAACCTATGCCCACTGCAGTGGAAGCTCAGAGCCTTAATGGCTAGACCACCAGGCAAGTCCGCAGATTACCTTTACCATGTAAATGTGTATCCTTTCTAACCAGCATATTCCTTAGACCATTATAATTTACCAAGTACTTTCCTATTCATGATTTCACCAATACTCTGAACATCCTTATCAAGAAAGCAATACACTGAGCTATTCCTATGTTACAGATGAAGATGGTGAAGTACGGAAATAAAAGGCATGAAGAAACATTGAAAATTAGAGCCAAAATTAGGACCCAAGTGTTTAAAATATCTTTATTATGAAAATTTTCAAATGTTACAAAACAGACAATGTTATAATAGAACCTCATGTATCCATCACTCCCCACCCCTACTCCATTATTAATATGTGTATATATATATATATATATTTTTTTTTTTTTTTCAGGTAAAATGTACATTGAAATGCACAAATCTTATCAGGATCCTTCCCCTTGCCCCCAATTCCAGTCTTGTTTGGCAGAAATCTGGCTCATTTGCCTCCCAGATGTAAATGCTATTGACGGATTTCCTGCTGTTTCCTACGGGGAGTTGAATCATCCTTCCCTTGATTTAGGTTTGCTTAGAAAAGAGGAATGCCTTTGTTTTCAGTGGAAAAGCATATGGGTACCAAGTCTGGCTTCTGCATTGTTACCCATTCACAAGTGCAACCCAGGAATGCCTTCTTGAAACTGTCCCCTTGGCTATTAGTCAAAAGCTTCCCTTCAAAATGGAAGGTCAGAGCCTCTTAGCCCTGTTCCACCCTCAGCCAGTCTCACACCCCTCCCCTATGCACTCCCCAGTCTGACTCGGCTCTTTGAAAGTGAAATGAAAGTGTTAGTGTCCAACTCTTCACAACCCCATGGACTGTAGCTCACCAGGCTCCTCTGTCCATGGAAATCACCAGGCAAGAATACTTGAGGGGATAACCATTCCCTTCTCCAGGGGATCTTCCCACCCTGGGATCAAACCCGCTTCTCCTGCATTGCAGGGAGATTCTTTACAATCTGAGCCACCAGGACTCTTTGGGCCACCAGAAATCCATTCAACAGTGCTCATGTAATCAGCCCTACTACGTGCCAGGCATTGCCTAGGCTGAACTTCATCTCCAAGTGACCCAGACATGTAAGACTCCCATTTCCCTTTAAAAGCTGGAAAAGAAAACATAAACTTGTCTTCCATCTTGTTGCAGGAGATGAGTCAGCAGAACAGGAAATTCTCCTCGCACAAGCCCTTCTGATCCTGTGGGCTGGGTGTGTGTGGTATCGAGCAAGGGCTGGGAAGGGAACCGGCTTCTCTCCTAAAACTACTTTGAAAGGTGAACAATGCAAGTTGGCCAGGACGCTTGGAAGCATTGACACACACCTTACCAATTAAAATGGTCCCGACATGTTTGGGGGAAAGCTGAAGGGCTTTCTAATTAGGAGCAAGACAAATAAGGAAACTAGCTATTGCCAAAGTCTAGGTGACTTTAGGATAAGAGGCTGGAGGAGTTACCTCCTGTGAAAACTGAAAATGCAACTGAGCAGCAAACACAGAACGTTTGAGGAAAAAACCCTTTAAAGAAGGGTTCAAGGATGGCCCTTACATGCCTCCAGAGTGATGCAATTAGGCACGCAGTAGTGAATTACAGAAGGAAGGGGAGCTGTGGGCTTTGTCCCAGGCCTGATCTCTTAAGAACAGAGCAAAGTCCACAGCGAGGACCCATGCCGCAGCTGGGGCTCCACTCCTCGCCAGCTGTGAGCCTGGGAATAACTCATTTAATCTCTGCGGGCCCCAGTTTTCTCCTCCGCAGAAAGAAAGCTAAACACGATAAGCTCTTCCATCTCTAAAATATTGTAGCTCCTCTGCAAATGCACATAGATTGAGCATTAACCCTACTTTTTCCTTGCCTTTCCTTACTTTTCCAATGAGATCATGAGGGCTGTTAGCAAAAGCAGGACTGTTGAAAATAGCTGTTCTGTGGAAATCAGGCACTGGGTGCTCTGTGTGTGTGTGTGTGTGTGTGTGTGTGTGTGTGTGTACATTTCTTTGGGGTGGGGCCGTGAAGGGATGGATGTAGTGGGAGGCAGGGTTGGGAGGGGCGGGTAGGAGGTGGGGAACGCATTCAGCCAGCTCTCCATGTTTTCAGCTTTGCAGAAAAATAAATGCAGCCAAGATTGAAGAGTGAGATTTTTGCATATGAGAAGGAGACGGGGGAGGAGTCACCGCGCTGAGATTCCAGCACTGAATTAAAAAAAAAAGGGATGAAGACGCAGTTAGGAGGGTAGGCTGCCAAGGAGCCAAGAAGTAAAAATATGCAGGGTTTTTTTTTTTAAATAGGGTGTAGCCAGAGCCGGTTAAATCCTACTCTTCCACTCCGACCGGCCTTCCCCCTCACCCCACCCGGCCCCATTCTAAATTCTTTCAAAGCTCGGCTCTCTTCCCCTCCTCCCCCGCGGAGAAATGATATAGCAGTCAGGAGGAAGTGACACATTTTCCTGCTTGAATGGAGCAGGCTTTGCAGCAGGCTCTCGGCAATCGTCAGCAGCCTTATCTCACCCCGGCCATCGCAGGCGCCCGGTTCCTCAAACAATGCTTTCCTCTGGCTGAACCCTGGATGATGACTCTAACGCCTAGGAAAGCTCCGTGCTCAGAGGTTCAGGGCACCCCGTGCATGGTTTGAGTTCCTTGCCAGTGCAACTTCCAAGTCAATAATCCAGCACAGAAGATCATGCCTAAGGCTTTGTGAGACCAGTGAAGGGGACCTGGGGAAATGCAAGATCCTAGGGAGGTGGACTAGTAGAATTCCATCACTGGGAGTCCTGGAGACCTGAATTTACATGCCAGCTGTATCATTTGGGAGCTATGCTAATTTGGGCAAGTTTTTCAGCCTCTTTGAACCTATGAATCTTCCTCTATAAGGGGAGGGATATTGGTAATAATAGAGCTTCACTGGTGGCTCAGTGGTAAAGAATCCACCTGCCGGCGCAGGAGACACAGGAGATGTGGGTTCAACCCATGGGTCAGGAAGAACCCTGGGGAAGGAGACGACAACCCACTCCAGTATCCTTGCCTGGGGAATCCCATGGCGAGATGAGCCTGGCGGGCCACAGTCCACAGGGTTGCAAAGACTCACACATGACTGAGCAACTAAACAACTGATTATTACATTGGTAACTGGTTCCAAATAGGAAAAGGAGTGCGTCAAGGCTGTATATTGTCTCCCTGCTTATTTAATTTCTATGCAGAGTACATCATGAGAAACGCTGGGCTTTTTTTTTTTGCCTTTGCTGTGGCGTTTCTGGTCTCCCAGAACCTCAGCTTGAACTTGGCTGCGGTTGCTGCAGCGTGAACGCCGGCCCTGGCTCTGCCCGGCTTTCAGGCTCAGCGCCCGCCCTGCGGTCATTTGACTGCCTCCGGCTTTCAGCTCTGCAGTTGGGAATTCCTGGGTGAAGTGAGCTGATTGGCCCAGCTGTCGACCCTTTGGTCCAATCAGGTGCTCCGGGAAGGGGGCGGGGCTGTCCCAGCACGTGGATGCGCATGTGTCCTGCCGCGTCGAATCCAGCCTCTTCAGAGGCTGAGTTGTAAATTTTTATGTGAGTTGTAAATGCTTGGCAGGAATATCATGAAGTGGTGGTGTGTCTTTTTTACTGAATCACATCAGAAGCCTCTTGATGTCCAAATGTCCCCAGACTGGTCATGTTAACCCAATCAGAGCGCTGGGTGAGGAGGTGTCTGCCAAGTTTCTCTGCCGTAAAGTTGCTCTTTCCCTCTTTGCAGTTAATAAGTATTTCATGGGAAAGTACTCTGAGTATGCAAATAGCATTCCTAGCTTTCAATTTATTCATTTACTTATTACATCAATGTGGACTCTTGGTTTCCTACTGTATCTAGTAGAATACGAATCGTTATAATCATTTTTTATTTCGAAGCTTAAATTGCCCTGGGTTTGGCTAGTGGAGGTCCGCCTAGTCAAGGCTATGGTTTTTCCTGTGGTCATGTATGGATGTGAGAGTTGGACTGTAAAGATTCTTACTTGGGTTTCTCTTAACTTGGACGTGGGGTATCTCTTCACGGCTGCTCAAGCAAAGCGCAGCCGCTGCTCCTTACCTTGGATGAGGGGAATTAAAATCCCACATGTCTCAATGAGGAGTTGGCCTGCTGCAACTAAGATTTAGTGCAGCCAAATATCTATATATGTATATATAAAGCTATGTATATAACATTCAGAAAACTAAGATCATGGCATTTGGTGCCATCACTTCATAGGAAATAGATGGGAAACAATGTCAGGTTTTATTTTAGGGGGCTCCAAATCACTGCAGATGGTGACTGCAGCCATGAAATTAAAATGCATTTACTCCTTGGAAGAAAAGTTATGACCAACCCAGATAGCATATTCAAAAGCAGAGACATTACTTTGCCAACAAAGGTCCATCTAGTCAAGGCTATGGTTTTTCCTGTGGTCATGTATGGATGTGAGAGTTGGACTGTGAAGAAAGCTGAGCGCCGAAGAATTGATGCTTTTGAACTGTGGTGTTGGAGAAGACTCTTGAGAGTCCCTTGGACTGCAAAGAGATCCAACCAGTCCATTCTGAAGGAGATCAGTCCTGGGTGTTCATTGGAAAGACTGATGCTAAAGCTGAAACTCCAATACTTTGGCCACCTCGTGCAAAGATTTGACTCACTGGAAAAAACCCTGATGTTGTGAGGGATTGGGGGCAGGAGGAGACGGGGAAAACAGAGGATGAGATGGCAGGATGGCATCATGGACTTGATGAACATGAGTTTGGGTAAACTCCAGGAGATGGTGATGGACAGGGAGGCCTGGCGTGCTGCGATTCATGGGGTCACAAAGAGTCGGACACGACTGAGCCACTGAACTGAACTGATGTATATATAAAGCAAAACTTCTTAATGGATCTCCCAATATAACATAGATGACAGACACTACTCCTGAAATCTCTCTCCTTCCACTCTCTGAACTCTAAAAAACCTCTCTCAAACCTAGCCTGTGCGGTCCCTGCTTTCTCCTAGTCAGCATCTATTCCAGTCTTTTCTGTCCAGAACTCTGGACCTTCTCATGTAAATTAAGCTTGTCCTTGAGTGTCCCAGATTCACTCTGCTTTACCTGTTATCTTCATCTGTCCAGGAAACCATAAAGGACATGCTCTAAAGAGGGAGGGGCTGTGAATATTTCTGTTCATTACTATTTTCTGATCCTGTTAAGTGTAGTAAACTTTATTTAAACTCCTTCAAATGCATCAGATTGCCTCCTTCCACTAAAGTTAGGAATGGGATATATGTATTCCATTCTCTAAGACTGCTTTGCCTCAGGGCAAAAACAGGATTCTGTTTGGGTCTGTCCTTAAGGAGGTTGAATGACAAGATGGGTTTTATTTGGAGCATGGCTTCTTATACCACAGCCGTCTTTGCCCACCAGTGGGCTTGGGGTAAGCTAAGCGCACTTTGAAATATTATGTCACATTCGAAGCGAATGTTTGGGCTTTTCTTTTCCCAGCCATATGAGATTCCCAGCGAGAGCAGGGAGAAGCTGGCTGGTGGCTCTGGTGCTGTCAGGGGTCCAGGCTTCTTTTGTTTTCTATTCCGCCTTCTTGAGCGTGTAGCTTCCATTGTAAGGGCTGCCTGGTGGCCACCACATAGCCCAGCTTCGTGTCCATATTCCAGGTAGAAAGATGGAAGAATGGAAAAGGTAAAATGGCCTTCCAAATGAATCAGATTCCCTTTTCAAAGTAGTTTTTTTTGGGGATGCTCAACTAGTAACTTCTGCCTTTAGCCAGAATTTATTCACATGGATGCCCCCACCCCCATCGCAGCAACAAAGAAGATTGGCAAATAGTGGCTTTTCAGCTGGGCACATTGCTGCAAAATGGAGGCTGTGTTTCTAAGGAAGACATGGAGCTTGGTTATTTAGACCCCTAAGTCTCTTCCACAGTGTCTATTGGCATTCGGTAAGGGAGGCAGCCTTAGCATCTAGCTGCTAACTCCCAGATGGGTAAGAATCACTGCTCTAGAGTGCTGTATTTCCCATGTCTTCTAAGAATGAAATAAACATCAAGCACAACACAAGCTCTTTTAACATTCTTTATTTCAATCTCAGGACAATAATAGTCATTTCAGCCAGATGTTAATCTTAGAAATGCTGTATGAAGAGCACCTAGAACAATTTCTACCACATATCGGGAGCTTCTAAATAGTCACTGTGATTAATATTTTGTGATCTTTATGGAAATTCTCTCTTTTCTGATTGTTTAAAAATATAGCTTTCAAGAGGGATAGGATGGGGGAGTGGGAGGGAGGCTTGAGAAGAAGGGGATATATGTATACATATAGCTGATTCATGTTGTACAGCAGAAAGTAAGACAACATTGTAAAGCACTTATGCACCAATTTAAAAGATACTTTGAATGATAATTAATAAATTTTAATAAATAATGTGTGCACACACACTGTAAAGCAATTATACTCCCGTTTAAAAAAATACTTTGATAAGTAAAACAATAATTTTTAAGAGTGTAAAGTAACCTAAATAAAGGGTACAAATTTTGAAAAGAAAAAAAAAAGACTTAATAACACCAACCAAATATATCAACTTTTGAAAGATGTACTCTTAATACAACATGTTCACTCTATTACTATCACCATCCTAGACTTTGGTCTTACAGGCTATCACCTTTGGAAAACTGAATTAAGTTGAATTTTTGAAAACTTGATTCTATGTTAATGTCACCGCAGATGTTTGCTACTTAAGTGACCCTAACAATAAATGTTTTGGGAAAAAAAAAAAAACACCACAGCTGTACTCACAAACCTCTTCAGAGCATATTGTTAAAATAGGGGGCATCTACAGGGAGTGATTTTTAAAGCCTCTAAAGTGTTTCCATAGCATTTCTAGAATGAAAATTGCCTTTTCATGAAACCTCCAGATACCAAGATGATATTGCTTAATGTCATTAGCAGCCTGTGAACTCTGAGTTATTGTCCAAGTATCTCCTGTCTGACTCTGATCCCTCTTCATTAAACACTGCCCTGCAAACACACACAGGGCCCTGGAGAGAGACAAGGAGACACGAGAGACTGCTCCTGCTTCGAGAGGAATGTAGTCTAGCAGCAGGGATTTTTAAACAAACAGCAAAGACTTCTGTCTTTCAAGGTGTGTACAATGGTAGCTGTCCTCAAGCAGTAGGGGACGGCCTTGGGTTATAATTGCAGCCATTCTCTTTTCACACACTGCCATTCTGATTTTCATATGTGTCTAATTATCCGTTTCTCAGTATCTCTGATTTCCAAGTTATAGCTTTGTTTCATTGTCTCATTCATTCATTCAATAATTATCAATTGAATGCATCATCCACTACAGTTTGAGAATATGATAGTGAACAAAACAGGCAAAAATTCTTTCTCTCGTGGAACTTATCATCTAGCACTTTCTGGCATTTCATTTTTACCTCTCAAGATGTCTTTCCCGTGATGATTTTAACCTCCCCAAGCCAGGAAGATTTCAGTGTATTGATCAATCACTATCTGATAGGTGGAGCCTCCCTATTTAGCAGGCTGTGATTGAACAGTCCCACATTCAATTGCTTATTTACAGGCATCGATGTAGCCTCAACTGCAGCTCCATGGATTTCCCAATACAGAAGCTAAATGCTAAGTAAAACTTGAAAGAGCAAACACTGCTTGAGAGAGGAGGCTGGAATATCAGGGAAGGCTTAATGAAGGAGCCTGGATCTTGGCCTGAGCCTTTGAAGCAAAGATAGGGCTTGGTGAAGTATGAAGGGCATCATGTGAGAAGGAAATGGCATGAGTGGAAGTAGCTCATGGTGTGTGGATAACAATGCCATGATAACTATACCTCCTAGAGCAGACTACTCTCTGTATGGAAATAATCACTGGAGCAGGGATTACACTGAATTCCAAAAGTCTGAAGAGATGGGAATTTACCTATCTTGTGGCAAATTCTTGAGTGGGTATGATAAAGATGAAAACTGGACATGATTTTCAAGGCCATAGATTTGGACCATTGATCTTGTAGCCATGTATAAGATACATCCACATGTCCTAATCTGGACCCTGGGGTAACCAGTAGCATGGATTTTATGACAGTTGGGAAGTCAAAGTTGTAATCTTTGGTCCTGAAACAGAGTAAAGGTAATTTAAAATGGAAGATTGACTATCATTCCTCAGTGTTTCCAGAAGGAGAGTGAAGCCTAAAAAATAGAACCATTCTATTTCAGTCTTTTTTCTATCATGTGTAAACTCTTGACCAAGGGATAACTTAGGGTGATACTTCCTCCCCAAAGCTGTCTTATTCCTTTTATGTAATATGCTGTGATGATTATTTCTCTTACTTTGTTCTTACACCCAGAGGCAGTCGCAGAGCTGATAAGCTATTGTCAACTGCTGTAAGAGAGGAGATAACCTGCTGTTATGAACTAACATAATTATCTTCTTTTTCTTAGGTGGCTCATCAACAGTGAGTTTAAACTCTAACCAGCCTTTGGCAAACCCAGTTTCAACGCACACCATCTTAACTCCAAATTCCAGCCTCATGTCTACTTCTCATGGGACACGGATGCCGTCCTTATCCACAGCCGTTCAGAACATAGGGATATACGGGAACCTGCCTTGCAGTCAACCCAGCACATACAGCGTCACTTCAGGAATGAATCAACTGACCCAACCAAGAAACCCAAACCAACTGATAGCAAATCAAAACAACCCTCTGATGCCACGGCCACCTACTTTAGGGCCCAGTAATAATAATAATAATAACGTGGCCACTTTTGGAGCTGGATCTGTTGGCAGTTCGCAACAATTAAGACCAAATTTAACCCACAGCATGGCCAGCATGCCAGCCCAGAGAACGTCGAATGTAATGATCACACCCAACACAGCAGCGCCAAACTGGGCCTCTCAAGAGGCAACAGCCAAACAACAGGAGGCGCTGAAGTCTACAGGAGTGCGCTTCCCCACGGGCACAACCACAGCCTATGCTCCAAACCAGTCACTGCAACAGGCGGTAGGTAGCCAGCAGTTTTCCCAGAGAGCAGTGGCGCCTTCTAATCAGTTAACACCAGCAGTGCAAATGAGACCCATGAACCAAATGAGCCAGACACTAAACGGACAAAACATGGGTCCGCTCCGAAGTCTGAATCTCAGACCAAATCAGCTAAGCACACAGCTTTTGCCGACTATGAACCAGGCAGGGACGGGGCTGAGCCAGTCGAGGACAGTCAGCCAGCCCCCCACCCTGGCAGCCGGCGGTTTTCCTTCACCCAACCAAAGTTCCAGGGCATTTCAAGGAACTGACCATGGCAATGACTTAGCGTTTGACTTTCTCAACCAGCAGACTGATAACATGGGCCCTGCCCTAAACAGTGATGCTGATTTCATCGATTCTTTATTGAAGACAGAGCCTGGTAATGATGACTGGATGAAAGACATCAATCTTGATGAAATCTTGGGGAACAACTCCTAGAAGAGAAGAGGGAGACAGTTCACAAACTCCAAGCAAGAGAAGGCAGTATTTTACAAGGACTCTGGAAAGGCCAAACTGTTGACTTTTAGTTGGACTATAGGAAGATACCCTGGCTTAAAAATGGAAAGCAGAAAGTTAACTGTAGTGGTGAACGTTTTGATCCAAATGCTTGCTTTAAATTTCAAACCTGGAAGTAAAACATTGGGATCGCCTTTGCCTGTCTAAACCCCAGGACAGTATCCAGTTTATCCAAACAGAATGGTGATGGTGATGGAAGATTAGTTGTGTAAAATAGGCTTCCCAAGCTCCTTTTCTCCCTGAAAGATAAGTAATAGAACTTGTAGGTTGTTTAAACCCCATGTCATGCAGAGGTACTAGTTCCAAGCAACAAGCAACAAATTCCTTAATCTGCTCCAACAGATGTATGTGTGGTTTAACCTCTCCACTCCATCTTTTCATTTAGGGTTCTTAAAACTTCCAGGGTAGGTTGAAATGTTATAGATTTATTTGGAGTAACCAGTGTCCTAAGTAAGGGAAAACTGGAGAACACAGAGAATATCCAGTAGACTCTAGAATTTCTTCCCCAGATTCATCCCTCACTTTTTCAGTTTTCCCACCTATCCTGTACTTCAGCAAGATGCTGTGTCTAGTGAGGAACAGGAACACAGAGCTGGTCAACTTTTTCCCACAACTGGTTTCCGAACCCAGTTTCTGAATCTTAAGCTTCAGCTATGGTCTGTCCTAATCATACTGAAATATTAGGGCATACCAGTCTGCATCAGTTAAAAGAGAAAACACTCCATTGGGCATTGCTTTAAAGGAGATGTATTAACCACAAATAACCTGAGGTGTGGCTTATTGCTGATGATGCCTGCTGGTTAGTGTCCCCGCTGAGTGAAACTGAACCTGGCCTGCCCTGCTTATTTTGATGGTCAGAGACTGATTTGTAAGAAAAGGAAGTTTGGAGACCAAAACAGAAATTATAAAGTGTCATGTTTTGGTTGAAGATAAGAAGCAAAAGGTCAGAACCAGGGATGGTGGGTACATATCTATTTCATAGGGTCTGAAGGAAAGTGTAATTAAGACAAAAAAAACCACACCAATCTGGCCTTATTTAGACACATTACTTGGGTGAACAACTAAATAGAATGTGATCTGGCAGTAGCAGTCTGCTCATTCTGTTGTGTCCCTGATGTGATGAATCATTGCCACATGCTAGATGGGCCCTTCATATCCAGGTTTTCTCCCTCAGGGCAGAGAACTGTTTCAGAGAAAGGCTTCCTGCTGAATTGTAACAGATCAGCTGTAAAATGGGGAAGATGTATGCTGATTTGGGAGGTATGCAAAATATTACTATCATTTTCCTCATTACAGAGGAACACAGGTTATCTTTAGCCTGTTTAGTTATACACTCACGTATCCAAGTATCAAAAGATATTTAACTGAAATCATTTAATAACTCTTTAGATACTTGTTCTAGAAAGAACACATTTTGAAAGTTCTGCAAAGCCCTCTTGCGATCTTTAAAATGTCTAGAAGCACTCTCTTTCTTTTACACAATACCAACATCCCTGGCCCAGAATCTTTTCTGTGCTAGGTTGTAAATATAAATAAATTACTTGTTTTGTAAACTTTTGTAAAGAATATTTTGGTAGAAATACTTAAAGCATATTCTTTGGGTTATATTTATACATATGTGAAATAAATATACTATCAAAAGGTTATATTTTATACAAAAAGTAAATTGTTACCTTTTGTATGCTAATATACAAAGTTTTGTATAATATGATGGTTTATTTTTAGCTCTTACTCTTCACCTTAGATGATCATGTGGGAACTTTTGAAAACTATCAAGAGGCTTGTTAGACAAATTTATATTCTGAAACCTCAATAAGAAAGCATTCCAGGTTTCAACTCTTTCCTTTTTTTCCCTTGCTCCCAAAGCCTTTTTTAACCCCACAGTTCTTGTGTCCTGTTTGATTATTCTGCTGTGCACAGTGTATTGGTCCTGTTGCATGTGGTCTACTGTGTCTTTTCCCATTTTTATAAAACAGTGTTTCTCCATGCAAAAAAGTAAGGAAGAATTATGTACATATGAACACTTCTGTGTTATGGCTCCTCCACGTTACTGTATATATATCTGCCAGCACGTCCCAGTTACACTCCTGTGATTCAGCTTATTTTCACCCTAACATAAATAGTATGTTTTTGTAGTAGATATCAAATTTAAGAGATAAAGCAATCAGAATGTTTGGATTTTCTTCTATCTTAATGTGAATTTCATAATTAATGTCTATTTATTCAGCTATTCATTAAAATACAGGATTCTTTGGAAAAAAAACGGTGTAGTCTATAGTTTCTGTTTGTTGGCAGCCTATTACCAAAGATGATGTAAGCTGAGATAATGACGATTTGATAGACATTTGCAGCCAAAACTTCAGGATTTACAACTTAAAAGCTATGGGAATGCAATCTCCCTTTTATAGAAATACCAGACTTCTTAATCGTTGGCACTGCTTATCATTCCGACACAGTATCCATGAGGTAGAAGTAATTTTTCCTTTTTTTTTAAATTCAAAGACTAGAAAGTGATTTAAGCAAATAGTTCATTCTTGGCTTTGTGTTAAGCCCAATGAAGACCGATAACTCTGTTCTAAGTGAACGCACTAATATTACTTGCATTACTGTAACTGTACCCATAACTGTAAAGCTCTCAACTTGTAAGACAAGTATTTTGTATCATGTATAATTTCATGTGTTAAGAAAAAATAGCTTAAAAAATTCCGTAGTGGTTCTCTTGTATGAAATCTTGTTTCAGTCACCAACAATACTGTTGCACTATCACAGACAGTTCTGATGGGCAAATTTATTCTTTGGAAAGCTTCTACTACTAGTGAAGTGCTGACTTGTCTCATTTCAAAATTCTTTATTTCACTTAGAAAGTTTGTATTAAGATCCCACATGCACAACAGCTACCAAATGCTAGAGAAACATCGCCTAATTCTCAGGCACGGTAAACCCTTGCCTGGCCTGCCGTGTGGCATTTGGTCAGCCAGGCTGACTGAACACTGAAAAAGGTAAACATAGCCTCACTGAGCATATTTACACAGTCCTTCTTGGGAGTCAAGGAGATTGAGAGGAAGATGGGCCATTGCAGGAGACAAAGGGAACCATTCTGTCAAATTTTCTTGCTCAACTGTTGAAATATGTTCTTGGGGTTCCATTGTCCCTCCCCCCTCTGCCAAAAAAAGATGTGTGACATTATCCTTTTTATTAGCATTATTAATGGAGCAATAATAAAGTTGATATTTTATGTCCAATGCCTGTCCAATGACTCTGGAAGGTTTTAAACAAAGTCAGCATCAAAGAGAAAGATAAATACTGTATTCTAACACTTATATATGGAATCTAGAAAAATGGTACTGAAGAATTTATTCACAGGGCAACAATGGAGAAACAGACATAGAGAATAGACTTATGGTCATGCGGAGAGGGGAGGAGAGGGTGAGATGTATGGAAAGAGTAACATGAAAACTTACATTACCATATGTAAAATAGATAACCAATGGGAACTTGCTGTATGGCTCAAGAAACTCAAACAGGAGCTCTGTATCAACCTAGAGGGGTGGAGTGGGGAAGGAGACAGAAGGGAGATTAAAAGGAAGGGGATCTATGTATACCTATGGCTGACTCATGTTGAGGTTTGACAGAAAACAGTAAAATTCTGTAAAGCAATTATCCTTCAATTAAAAAAAAAAGATTAACAGATGTCACCACACAAATACTTAATTTTTCTGTACTAAACAAAGACTGCCTACCTGCCTGCTAAATTGCTTCAGTTGTGTCCGACTCTTTGCAACCCCATGGACCGGACCGTAGCCTGCCAGGCTCCTCTGTCCATGGAACTCTCCAGGCAAGAATACAGGAGTGGGTTACCAGGCCCTCCTTCAGGAGATCTTCCTGACCCAGGAAATGGAATCTGCATGCATGTCCTTCAGCTCCTGCATTGCGGGTGGATTCTTTTCTTGGCCTAAGACAAATGGAGAAATATATATTTCAACATATATAACCTGCAAATGATTTATAACTTTACTTTACTTTTAAAAGATACATTGGGATGTAATTCATATATCAAAAAATCTACCCAGTTTAAGTACAAAAAAAAGACAACAAAAATAAAGATGAAATATATAATTCTAAAATTTTCAAATCAATCCTAGTATGTACCCATGGAAGGATACCTGAGAAGAAAGAGGGTAGGCATATGAGTGAAAAGAGAGAGAAAGCTCAGCTGCTTCCTCTGTGCTTGCCAAAGGTAGTACACAGACTTAAACAGTGTATCTGCTATTTCTATTTTATATCTCTGTGACTGTGTTTCCTCACTCTAAAATGAGGACTTGGGGTTGAGATGATTCTCATTTCTTCCCAACTCTAAAAGTCTGTGATTGATTTTTTTTCTAAAGCTAAGTGGAAGGTCAACCGAAAAGACTCAAAACATCATTTTCAAAATACAGAAATCACTGTCCAATCAACCTTTTGAAAAATTTCAGATTTCTAGTCAACTTTATTTACCAAAGCATCCTTCTCCTTGAGAATTAAATCATATAAGAATGAGATTTCATAAAAATAAGCCAGAAATTGTTTATAGACAAATAAAAAAGTAATATAGATGTAGGTGCCCATTGACTGAATACAAGTCCTAAAAATTAAAAGCTGGGGTGTGATAGTAATTGGCCATTTTCTTGTGAGATCATAGAATTTCATAAAATATTTGCCTACCAGGGAGAAGAAATTCCATACTTTGAGTAGTGTACCTCATTGGATATATAATAATGGACTTTTGTGAGTTTTAAATGGCACTATAATATCTTTTAAATACACTTCCTATGTTCCTATAATAGACAAAGTACAGGTAATCCCCTACTATTAACTTCATTGTCAACGATAACATTACTAAAACACCACACCATGAGAATTAAGAAAACATATTGAGCTTATTTTTTAAAACTAAAGGCTGTCATCTCTGACCTGCATGCAACAATATTAAAAGTGCTTCCCTGGTGGCTCAGCGTTTAAAGCGTCTGCCTCCAATGCGGGAGACCCGGGTTCGCTCCCTGGGTCGGGAAGATCCCCTGGAGAAGGAAATGGCAATCCACTCCAGTGTTCTTGCCTGGAGAATCCCATGGACGGAGAAAGCCTAGTAGGTTACAGTCCACGGGATCGCAAAGAGTCGGACACGACTGAGCGACTTCACCTTCACCTTTGTTATTTTAAGTTTTCTTTTTGCCAAATTGAATCATCATTAGTGCCAGGATGTGCATAAATATGTAGAAACTTTTTTTACAATACTTAGAATTCTATCAGAAAGAGGAAAGGAAAACGAGAGAACAGTATATAAAAGACTGTGTAAATACATAGGAGGTTTTTATAGGGTTCTTTCAGCAAAAGGGATAGAAGGAGGAAGGAAAAAAGGGAGAAAAAGACCTCCAACAGGCTTAGAGAAAGGAATTTACTGGTGGACGTAACTACCAAGGCCAGGTGCTGGTTCTGGGTTTAGGCACACCTGAATCCAGCAGGTAACAGCATCATCAAGAATTGGTTCTTTTCTGTCTCTCACCTTTGCTGCCCTGTTCCCTTGACCCCATTTTCAGTAGGCCCCTCTTCATGGTGGCAAGATGGTTGCTAGAAGCTCTAGACAAATCCTTGTAACTCCCAGTCCCACATGACCAACTTTGCATCTCACAAGCTTTGATTCGGGCATGTGCCCATCCCTGGACAATCACTTTGGCCAGAGAGGTGAGGTCTGATTGGCAAGTCCGGAGTCAAATGCCTTTCCCTAGAGGCAGAGAATGGAGAAGGAACTGGCAATCCACTCCAGTATTCTTGCCTGGAGAATCCCAGGGACAGAGGAGCCTGGTGGGCTGCCGTCTATGGGGATACACAGAGTCAGACACGACTGAAGCGACTTACCGTGCATGCATGCATGCTTTGGAGAAGGAAATGGCAACCCACTCCAGTATTCTTGCCTGGAGAATCCCAGGGACAGAGGAGACTGGTGGGCTGCCGTCTACGGGGTCGCACAGAGTCGGACACGACTGATGTAACTTAGCAGCAGCAGCAGCAGAGGCAGAGTAAGTGTTAATACTACCAAAGTATATGAACTAAGAGTGGGAAAGAGGTGATTTCTCAAAAGAAAGTCTGATTGCTCTTGTCAGAAAAAAGAGGGTTACTGAGTCCAAGCTCGCTCTGCTTGCCGCGTGTCAGGCCAATGAATTCAAGAGGTGTTGAGGCAAGGAATTACTTTATTTGGAGGACTGGCTGACTGAGAAGATTATTTTACCTGGGTCTGGATGCCCAGAGATGCATCAGAGATCAGAGATTGGGGGAGGTGAGGAAACAAAGTAAAAAGGCCATTAATCTTGCAAATACCCCCCTAGAATGGCAAGCCTCAGGCGGGGGGACGTGTTAATTTCTTTCTTCCTGACATCCACAGGTGGACAGGGTCCTGAACTAAGGCACTTTAACGGTCAGGCAGAGGGGCAGGATTCTCTGAAGCAGGCCTTTAGGTAAGATTATAATAACAAAAGCAATGGAAAGCAAGTCAAAGAAATAATTCCAACATGGAGTCAGAATTGACTTCTTGCGGCAAGACGAGAGAAGGAAGAAGGGAGGGAAGGAGGGCAGAGGGCAGGGGAGTGAGATAAAAACACTGAAAAGAAAACCCCAAATACGTAGTATCATTTATTGACTGCAGTATTTCCACACACTGTTTTTCTCACATCATCAGTGTCAAATCTCACTAACAACTCAAGCATACTCAACTGCTTCCAAATCAAACCTACTTACTGCATCCACCTCCTAGTCCCACACACCCAAGTGAGATACACTCTCTTCCGCCAGGTCAAGATGAACCAGCAATCTAAGCTCAAAAGATGTTTATCCCCTCCCAGTGTATGCAGTTGGAGAAAGAATAGGATGGTGGTAATAAGGAGTTCTATTTGGAAGAGAAACTGACATGTAAACATCACATCCTTCTGACCAAGAAGAATCAAGACTGTTCTGCCTTGGAGCCTTCAAATCAATGGTCTGGGGAGGAGAAGCATTAAGAACTCCCCTCTTTCCTCAGGATGCATGCCAGCTGCATTTTACAATGGGAATAATCGCCCTTTTCCTCAGGAAGTATATTACAGTAGGTGCTGGGGTGGGGCCCAGGGAATTAGACTTATCTCAGGTCCCAATTATATCTCCTGCTACAATGCTCATCTGTTTGAATATGTGGTAATTTTAGTTTAAGACTGAGAGTTCAGCTTGTCAAAAAGTTTCACCGCCTTCTAGTCAGGGAAATAAGAGCTACTTTAAATAGTTCAAGTGTCAGAGAAACTCCGAGGCAAGGAATTGGTGCTAAGGATTGTTTCCATGGGTGATGGTTGAGCTGAGACACTGAATGGGATGATGAGGGCATCCTGAGATGAGCAAAGAGTCAGACACGACTGAGTGACTAACACCTTCACTCTCTTCAGAACACAAGGTTTAAAGTAAAAGGAACAGAGCTACTATAGAGTCAGATTTGTTCTTCCCTATTGCATGAGGGAGCACTGAAGTCCTCTTCCTCATTCTTGTCACCTGGTCCCAAGTGGAAACATGAAAGGCAAAATTATGAAGGGCCAAAAAGGTTACTGTCAGAAAATCTTTACCTTTTCATCTGGGAAAGGTCACTCCTTGTCAGAGACTTCTACCACACCTCATTAGCTATGACAGTGTCTATGGCCTTTCAGATCTTTAAGAGAGGCTGGGTATTAAGGATTTAGAGTTGTAGGCACTGTAGTAGGGGATAACAAGGGAAACAGGTGGTTGGAAATGATGGTAAATACAAGTATAAAGACATGCATGGGAATGAAAACCATAAATTCAACATGTTAATCATCTTTGAGGGATTATAGAGAAATGTGATTGAGAAGGTACACCCAAGGGACTCAAATTATGTTATTTTCCAAGGAAAATTACATGACTGTTGTTTTTGATGCCTTTTTATATATCTGAAATAGATTCCTAGATATGAAATGAAAGCTAAGTTAAATTATTTGGAATTTTCACTAATAACATTCTATTGTGAATAAATGAATGAAGATAAACAGTGATTGATTTAGATTTGTTGTGGTATGCAGATGAGATACACTGAAAAGCCCTCCTAACTAAAACACTAAATTTTTAAATAAAAGGAAGGTTCTAAACTTACTGAAAAGCTACAAAAATAAAAACTATGTGTGGTTGGCATAAGCATAATCATAAAGATCCATGGAGTAGAATTGAGCGTACAAAAATAAACCCTCACATTTATAGTCAAACTATTTTTGAGAATGCCAAGACGTTTTAAGGGGGGAAAACAGTCTTTTCAAAAATAGTGTGGGTACAATGGATATTCACATGCAAAAGAATAGTGTAGGACTCCTACCTCACACCATACACAAGAGTGAACTTAAAATGGTTCATGAGACCTAAATTAAGAACTGTATAAAGTTCTTAGGGAAAAACAGATATAGATCTCCATGATCTTGGATTAGGCAAGACAGTTTCTTGTGCTTAATCTCCCAGTTGTATCCAGATCTTTGCAGCCCTGTGGACTGTAGCCCACCAGACTCCTTTGTTCGTGGGACTCTCTAGGCAAGAATACTGGAGAGGGTAGCCATTCCCTTCTCCAGGGGATCTTCCTGACCCAGGAATCGAACCCTTGTCTGCACTGGAGTTTGTTAGATATGACACCAAAAACATAAGCAACAACAAGAAAAATAGAAGGATTGGACTTCATTAAAGAAAAAACTTTTGTGAGCCAAGGCAACTATCAATGAAATGAAAAGATAGCTACCATATTAATATCAGGATAGATCTCCACAGAAAAAGAATCACAGAACTAGTAGGAAGTTTACACAGACACATACATATAATAAGTATATAAAAAACACTGAATTGGACATATCAAAGGAATCAATTTTATGTTCTGTGATTTAAAGCACAATAAAACTCCTTTTAAAAGAAAAAATAAAGGGGCATTAAAAAAAAAAAATAGATCTCAGTGAGTTGCCACCAAAGTAACCAATATGCCATGCCCAGAAATGGAGCAAGACCAGGAATCCCTGAACGTAAGCAAGTGTCAATATCAGCTTTGGCCCTGACAGTTCCTGCTAAAATCTGGAGACCTTGAATTTGGATTTTGGCAACTTCACAGGGTGTGGGAACAGGATATAGAGGCAAGGCCATGTTCAAGATAAGAAGTCCAATTAAAAGATCCCTACAAAAAGCCACTAATCCAAAAATATATAACCACAGCATAAGGGTGAAAATAGAATAAACCTTGCTCTGGTACAAAGGGGATGAATTCTTCCTTGGAAGTGCTCACTCAGTCGTGACCAACTCTTTGCAGTCCCACGGAGTGTAGCCTTCCAGGCACCTCTGCCCATGGAATTGTCCAGCTAACAATACTGGAGTGGGTTGCCAGTTCCGTCTCCGGGGGATCTTTCTGACCCAGGGAACAAACCCAGGTCTCCTACACTGGCAGGCAGATTCTTTACCCCTGAACCACCAAAGAAACCCTAACATATAATCAAAAGTCAGCATTCAAATGAGCTTGGGTTTATATTCATAGAGATTTGCACATTCCAAAACAAACCAACAAACATGAGAATTTTATTTGAATTTATAGAATTTTATTGGAATTATTCTCAGGTTGGTTGCACTCCCAGGAAAAAGACAACAAATGTAATTCCTCTTTGCGCTTAGTCACTCAGTCCTGTCTGACTCTTTGTGACCCCAAGGACTGTAGCCTGCCAGGCTCCTCTGTCTATGGGATTTTTCTGGTGAGACTACTGGAGTGGGTTGTCATTCTCTTCTCCAGGAGATCTTCCCAACCCAGGGATTGAACCTGCATCTCCTGAGTCTCCTGCATTGCAGGTGGATTTCTTTCTTTCTTTTTTTTTTTTTTTAACCACTGAACCACCAGGGAAGCCCAGTTCCTCTTAGGAAGTTTCAATAGTTTTTCACTAAGTTCCAGAGAAAACCAGCATCACATCCATTATCAAAAATCACAAAACGCACAAGTAAACAAAGCATTATAAGTGAGAACTAGCAAAAACAACAGACAGTAGAGGAAGACCTAGATGTTGGAAAGAACAGACCAAAAAACCCCCTAAATTTAATACATATAAATGGAATAAACAGAGAGAAAGAAATAGAAGCTTAGAAATAGCAGCACAAATTGAATACTGTCCCTAGTAAATGTTTAAGCGTGCAGAAAATATTCATAAAAATTAATAACATTGCTACTGCTGCTGCTAAGTCGCTTCAGTCGTGTCCGACTCTGTGCCATCCCATAGATGGCAGCCCACCAGGCTCCCCCGTCCCTGGGATTCTCCAGGCAAGAACACTGGAGTGAGTTGCCATTTCCTTCTCCAATGCATGAAAGTGAAAAGTGAAAGTGAAGTCACTGAGTTGTGTCCAACTCTCAGGGACCCCATGGACTGCAGCCCACCAGCCTCCTCCGTCCATGGGATTTTCCAGGCAAGAGTGCTGGAGTGGGGTGCCACTGCCTTCTCCGTAATAACATTATATACCATGAAATAGTCTTGTCAAATTTCAAAGCATTGGTATTATACTGACCACATTCACCATTCTCAATTTACTTAAGTTAGAAATGAACTTTAAACTTATTTGGAAAATTCCATTCACTTGCTGCTGCTGCTAAGTTGCTTCAGTCGTGTCCGACTCTGTGCGACCCCATAGACGGCAGGCCACCAGGCTCCCCCATCCCTGGGATTCTCCAGGCAAGAATACTGGAGTGGGTTGCCATTTCCTTCTCCAATGCATGAAAGTGAAAAGTGAAAGTGAAGTCGCTTGGAAAGGTTTAAAAAAAATCTAAACAACTCATAGGTTAATAAAAAAACTGTAACAATATACAAAGTATTTGTAACTAAACAAAAATAGAAAATGTATGTTGGTTAAGGAGTTCTTAAAGAGAAATTTATTCCTTTAAATGTTTTTCACCTGGAAANGTGAAAAGTGAAAGTGAAGTCGCTTGGAAAGGTTTAAAAAAAATCTAAACAACTCATAGGTTAATAAAAAAACTGTAACAATATACAAAGTATTTGTAACTAAACAAAAATAGAAAATGTATGTTGGTTAAGGAGTTCTTAAAGAGAAATTTATTCCTTTAAATGTTTTTCATCTGGAAAAAAAAAGGGCTAAGAATAAATTTTTTAAATCTAACTTGAAAAGTTAGAAGAAGTGTGCTGTACTTAGTTGCTCAGTCGTGTCCGACTCTTTGCAGCTCCACGGACTTCAGCCCTCCAGGCTCCTGTGTCCATGGGGATTCTCCAGGCAAGAATACTGGAATGGGTTGCCATGCCCTCTTCCAGGGAATCTTCCCAAGCCAGAGATGGAACCCAGGTTTTCCCCATTGCAGTAAGGTGATAAATCTAAAGGAAGTGTAGGTAAATAGTAAAAAGAGAAAAGTTTAATTCATAAAAATAAAAGCAAATCTGTAATTAAAAGAGTAACCAAATCAAAAATTGACTCTTTAAAGACATTAAAAAACTATTGGAGATGCTCATCAAAGGAAAAAGAGAGAAAAAATTATTAAGAATTAAAAATAAATATAACTATTCACTGCTGCTGCTGCTAAGTCACTTCAGTCATGTCTGACTCTGTGTGACCCCATAGACGGCAGCCCACCAGGCTCCCCTGTCCCTGGGATTCTCCAGGCAAGAATGGTACTATGAATCAATTTATGGCAATATTTTAGAAAACACAGAGATAATGAATGAACTACCAGAAAATACTACTCATCAAAACTGATTCAATAAAAAAGGAGACCCTGGATAACACGAAACATGGAAGCAACTGGGATACGCGTTCAAAATCTTACTGTAAGGAAAACAGCAGAACAAAGCAGCTTAACAGAAAGATTTTACTAAACAGTCAAAGAATGGTTAAGTGCAATTTTACATGAATTTTTCCAGAGAACTGAAAAACAAGTAATACTTTCCAACTCACTTTTTGAAGCTGGCATAACCTTGGTGCCAAAACAAGACATGGATGGAAGGCATGTGATAGGAAAATTACAGACTGGCTACACTCATGAGCATAGTTTTGAAAATCCCTAAACCAAATTTTAGTCAACACAACCCAGTAGTATAATATATAAAAAGCACAGTACATTACACCCAAGTTGGGTCTCTCCCAGGAATATGTTTAGTTTGATATTTTAAAAATTG
This sequence comes from Oreotragus oreotragus, assembly GCA_006410675.1. Classification (NCBI taxonomy): domain Eukaryota; kingdom Metazoa; phylum Chordata; class Mammalia; order Artiodactyla; family Bovidae; genus Oreotragus; species Oreotragus oreotragus. Next base: position 202,096 of record SJYX01012509.1, on the reverse strand, counting down.
ATAGGAACAAGATAAAGATGTCAACTATCATCACTCTCACTCAATCTACTCAATGCAATGCAATGAGAAAAGAAATAAAACATATAAACATTGCATAAAAAAGACAAAATAAACATTTTATGGATAATCACCAATAGATATGATTATCTGTTTAGAAAACCCCCAAAGAATCCAAGGAGTATTTTTTAATATGAAATTGATACATAGAAGCAATTTTGTATAATGCCAACTATCAAAAAGTATAACTTGAGAAACATCATTCATGATAGCATCAAAAACAAAAATTTAGGATGTATTGAATACAAATAAAGCTCTCTATGAATAAAATGATTAAATTCTAATAAAAATCACTTAAAATGAATAGAAAGAATAGAATAGAAAATCATACATGTTCTTGGACAGGAAGGTTCCATATTTTAGTGTCTTCAACTTTATCAGAGGGACTTGCAAGGATACTTCCTGGGGCTTCCATGTCAATGATAGTAGCACACAGGCAATTTCCACAGTCCAGTCTTTACAAAGGCAAGGTAACCAAGGATACAGTTCCCTCAAAGATGAAGGTGTGGATCGCCCCACCAAGGCAAGCTCCTCGAGAATTTCTGACCAAGAGAAATTTATAATGGGTGGTAAAGAGGTTGATGAATACTAATAATAGTCTCAGGACCAACCACAGCTGTAGTATACTTCGGTCCATTAACTCACCCATTGCTTAGTGCTTTATTGTTTTCCCCCTTTTCAGGGAACTGCATCTTGAACCTTGAAGAATCAATGACAGGACAGAGTGAAAATATTGCGAGGCTTGAGTGGATCTGAGTGGTACAATGGCTCCAAAAAGGACTCCACTTTATTCTCTCAATCTATCCTGGACAGCTCTTGTGCAAGATGATTGCTTCCTGTGTGTCTCTACTTCCGGGCACCCTTAGCAACTCACACAAGGGACAAGCCATAAGAGGAGTTGATGGCCTAGGGTGATATTCAACCAATTTAGGACAGGAATTGCTGGATAAATATTCTGAGTTCCACCTCCCTGTGGAGGCGTTCTTCGTACTCTTTGTACTCTTTCAGAGCCGCCAGCAGGAATAAAACCACAGCGATCACTTATTCGTGAACACACATTGTATCGGCTTTTCTTCTTTCTGAGTCTTACTTCCTCCTATTTTACAATGCTTCCCAGAATCACTTCCCAGAAAAGCTGCTTTTACCCAAATCTTTGCCTTAGGATCTACTTTGGGGAGAATTAAACTAAAAGCCCAAATCGTTCATCAACAGTGGAATGGGTAAATTGAGGTGTTGTCCTGAAATAGAATGCTATGCTGCAGAAGAGAATTAGCTAAACACATCACTACAATGTTACGGGGAAGAAGCAAGTCACCAAAATACAGCTCTATTCTGTTTCGCATTTTAAAAGCAAACTAATGATATACTTTAAAGATGCAATAGGACAGCAACATTGAAAAGAAAAGGAGGACAATGATGATCATAAAAGTCATTCTAATAGTTGCCTCTGGGGTATGTAACAGAAAGGGCATTTAAGGTACTGGCAATATTCTATTTCTTAACCAATATTCTATTTCTTGGTATGTAAGCCAATTATTCTTTAAATTATACATATGCATTTTATTTGTACTTTGATATACTTCATGACAATTTTTTAAATTTAAATTTATTTATTTTAATTGGAGGCTAATTACTTTACAATATTGTATTGGTTTTGCCATACATCAACATGAATCCGCCATGGGTGTACACGTGTTCCCCATCCTGAATCCCTCTCCCTCCTCCCTCCCCAAACCATCCTTCTGGGTCGTCTCAGTGCACCAGCCACAAGCATCCAGTATCATGCATCGAACCTGGACTGGTTATTCGTTTCTTATATATTATACATGTTTCAATGCCATTCTCCCAAATCATCCCACCCTCTCCCTCTCCCACAGAGTCCAAAAGACTGTTCTATACATCTGTGTCTCTTTTGCTCTCTCACATACAGGGTTATCGTTATCATCTTTCTAAATTCCCTATATACGTTAGTATACTGTATTGGTGTTTTTCTTTCTGGCTTACTTCACTCTGTATAATAGGCTCCAGGTTCATCCACCTTATTAGAACTGATTCAAATGTATTTTTTTTAATGGCTGAGTAACACTCCATTGTGTATATTTACTACAGCTTTCTTATCCATTCATCTGCTGATGGACATCTAGGCTGCTTCCATGTCCTGGCTATTATAAACAGTGCTGCGATGAACATTGGGGTACACGTGTCTCTTTCAATTCTGGTTTCCTTGGTGTGTATGCCCAGCAGTGGGATTCCTGGGTCAAAGGATGTGAGAGTTGGACCGTGAAGAAGGCTGAGCGCCGGAGAATTGATGCTTTTGAACTGTGGTGTTGAAGAAGACTCTTGAGAGTCCGTTGGACTGCAAGGAGATCCAACCAGTCCATTTTGAAGGAGATCAGCCCTGGGATTTCCTTGGAAGAAATGATGCTAAAGCTGAAACTTTGGCCACCTCATGCGAAGAGTTGACTCATTGGAAAAGACTCTGATGCTGGGAGGGATTGGGGGCAGGAGGAGAAGGGGACAATGGAGGATGAGATGGCTGGATGGCATCATGTAGATGGACGTGAGTCTGAGTGAACTCTGAGAGTTGGTGATGGACAGGGAGGCCTGACGTGCTGCGATTCATGGGGTTGCAAAGAGTCGGACACGACTGAGCAACTGAACCTGAACCTGAAGGCAGTTCTATTTCCAATTTATTAAGGAATCTCCACACTGACAAACAATTTTTAAGTGCTGTCACATTAGTTATGTGAAAGACAGAAGGAAGATTACAATTAATCAAACAATTGATCACTACATGCAAGGATTTTGCACTCAGATTGCTTAGCAAGTGTTTTCATCCCATTTTAGTGAAACCAGAGCTTGAAATCATACAAGATGCATTACATATGTGATTTATGCAAGAAAGATTTCAGAGACCTCCCATTTGCAAAAGAATACCAAAAAGAAAGGCCTGGTTCCTCACATCAAAAAATTTATGTACAAAGTTGCTTTATAAGCTACATATTTTAGTATTTAAAATTAACTTTTTGTTTAAACTTTTAATTTATGTATATTTGTGTGTATATAATCTATGTATGCATATATATATATAATTATCTCTTTAACCCAATTTTATTTTCTTTCTAAAATTAACTGACCAACTACCAGCTCTGTTGACATCATACAGGAAGACAGCTATTCTATTAAACATTAAGGAATAAACTAAATTTTTATAATTTGCATAAGGCTTTGTTTGAGAACTATTGGGAGGTGAGGATAGAATGTCACAGAGGTTATACATGTTTGAAAAGCAAGCTTGATCCTTAACATTCATTCCTGAGAAGATGTAAGGCTTAAATATTAAGGAAGATTATCTCCAATGTGAATGGATACAACATAAATAATCTTCAAAGTAGTTTTTACTCATTACTCACTCATACACTAACTTGAAAGCAACATGTCACTTTACAAAGCACTGAAGAAAATGTTAAATATATAAAAAAAGAGATAGATACATAAATCTCATTTATAAATGCCATTTGTGTAATTCTGCCTTTCAACAGTTACTGGAAAAATAGAAGATTACATCTAGTCTTTTGGTCAAAGTTAGCAGGGAATTTTTGTTAATCTTTGGAATAATCGGAAGATTTGAAGGATGTCTTAATCCTGTTCTGAGTGTGTCGAAGTAGACGTCTTTGTTCATCCCACAAAACAAAGTAAGAGTGGTGATGTGCAGATTGAATTCTGACAATTCAATCCAGATGACTACTTTATTATGGCAAAAAATTCCACATCCCTTATCTAATCCAGAGAGTATATTCATAGAGAAGACACTGTAATACAGTCATAAATATTAACATGAAAGTTTATAAGGAAAAAAAATAGCTGTTAAAGGGCAGTGACTGAGTGAATTCATTTAATGTTACATATCTATCATGATATTGGTTATTAAGATTTTTTCAAAACTCATTTCAAAGGCTCTCACGTTAGCATTTCAAAGGTTGTGGATAATATTAGGGAGAAAAATTCACTTCTTTTATACACAATAATAATAGAACTTGAAAACTAAATATGCAAAGGCTTATAAAATAATGTGTATTCGGGAGCTCTGAATGTCCATTGTGCCCACAGATGTCTTAGAACATCAAACTTGGGCACGTTTCACAGTAGTTTTTCTTTCCTGAAGAAGTTATTTGCACTTGGGCAGTGACATGAGCTCTCTTTGTGACAAGGAGAGAAAAGCTGATCATCTCAAAAGAAAAAAAAGGGTAAAAATTTGTATCTCGAAATTTCACCAACCCTGGTTGTGAGTTATTAAACAAATAAAATACTGCATGTGTGTGTTTATTTGCTTTTCTCTTAAAAAAAAAATTCAAAACAGTTAAGATGTATTTCACCTCCGAGAAATATGTTCAAACTATTTTGTTTTAAAGTTAAAACGTGTAGTGCTCCATTCAGAAAGTTCAGATTTTTTTTTAAGTTCATTTAACTCTATCATTTTTCCAAATATCTGATGCTTCTCATCCTACTGCAATATAAAGTCAGAAACTATATTATGGATATTTCCTCTTAGTCCTTTTATAACACTGCTGCTGCTGCTAAGTCACTTCAGTCGTGTCCGACTCTGTGTGACCCCATAGACGGCAGCCCACCAGGCTCCCCCATCCCTGGGATTCTCCAGGCAAGAATACTGGAGTGGGTTGCCATTTCCTTCTCCAATGCATGAAAGAGAAAAGTGAAAGTGAAGTCGCTCAGTCTGTCAGTCTGTTAGCGACCCCATGGACTGCAGCCCACCAGGCTACTCCGTCCATTGGATTTTCCAGGCAAGAGTACTGGGGTGGGGTGCCATTTGCCTTAATAACACAGTTGGATTAAAAGAATGTAAAGCCTTTATTAGAGAACTAGAATTCCCATCTCTGTGTATAGTTCTTGAAGCTGCGCTTCCCAAAGTATATTTCATGAACTACTAGTTCCGAGCTTTGCAACATACAAAGGGCTTCCATTGTCAGATTAGGTTGAAAAGTACTGGAATGCACTCTTATGTCTATATAAGGGACACTGGTGTTTTGAAAGTTTTCTTTACAAACAAAACTGTTTAACTTATTTTTAAAACAACAATTTCTTAAAATTTTATTTGAGCTTTTTCACATAATCCCACTTGACATCCTATGCTATAGTTAGACAAATGTTGTCCTGTGTAATTTAACCAGAGGGCATTCTGGCTGGACTTTAAATGAATATCCATTTCTATAAAATTCAAACCTTGATATATTTGCATTTGCAATGAAAAAATACTTTCTATATGATAATAAAAGTCTAACGTGTTACTGATTTCTCTTCAAGATCAGCACCAATCTTTTCAGAGATTGCATTTGTTTGTTTGCTTGGCCTCACTAAAGTGATACAGAGACCAGAGAAATCTCAGGAGCACTGTCTCATATAATATCGGATACTTTGCAGATAATGATATAAAAAACATACGTTTTCAAATGAGAGGGTCAGAGTAAGGGAAACCACTTGACTCCTGCTATTTTGGAGGAAAGAATTTGGAGGAGGGTGAATAGACAGCTGTAGTTTAAAAGCTGCTTTTGAGGCTTAAGGCATAGAGCAGAGTCACAGAATACTGGTCTGTGTTATTAGCCTAAGGCATCTTTGAGGAAAACTTGGGAAGACAAAAGTAGCTAGACATTATATCTACTTTTATTATATCTCTTCTAGAAGTTATATCTACTTTCAATGGAACCCTCCTATTACCTTTTTAACTGTTAGTGCTGACTTATTACCTCCTTAGTCACAGAATACTGGTCTGTGTTATTAGCCTAAGGCATCTTTGAGGAAAACTTGGGAAGACAAAAGTAGCTAGACATTATATCTACTTTTATTATATCTCTTCTAGAAGTTATATCTACTTTCAATGGAACCCTCCTATTACCTTTTTAACTGTTAGTGCTGACTTATTACCTCCTCCCCCGTTTTTTGTTTTTTTCTTTTTATAAAGCAGGCTTTCATATATATATATGTATATATATATATATTATTTGTTTATTCTTTTGTTTCGCTGAGCCAGGTCTTAGTTGCTGCATTTCAGATCTTTGGTCTTCATGGCAACAGGCAGCAAGATCTTTAGTTGTGGCATATGACCTCTCAGCTGCGGCATGTGACATGTAATTAACCAACTAGGGATCAAACCTGGGTCCCTGCATTGGGAGAATTGAATCTTAGTTGCTGCACCACCAGGGAACTCACTAATATTCCCTTCTAACTTACATGTATTTTTTTTTAATCAGCTTTACCTAAAATCACTAATCACACTAACTCAATGAAACCAAGCCATGCCTGCGGGGCAACCCAAGGCGGGCGGGTCATGGTGGAGAGCTCTGACAGAACGTGGTCCACTGGAGAAGGGAATGTCACATGTGATCCACTGACTGCATCATTGCAAGAGCTCAATAAATGTCAGCTATGGGCATCCTTATACCTACCTAAAAGGCAGAAAATGATTGGTAGGTAGTAATAACAAGAATTGAAAGTATTAAGTGAGACTATGTAAAGTGTTTAGCAGATTGCAAGGCATACAGTATACACCCAATCTTGGTTTGTTAGCTGCTGCTGCTGCTGCTAAATCACTTCAGTCTTGTCTGACTCTGTGCAACCCCAGAGACGGCAGCCCACCAGTCTCCCCTGTCCCTGGGATTTTCCAGGCAAGAGCACTGGAGTGAGTTGTCATTTCCTTCCCCAATTCATGCATGCAAAATTGCTTCAGTCTTGTCTGACTCTGTGTGACCCCATGGACAGCAGCCCACCAGGCTCCTCTGTCCATGGGATTCTCCAGGAAGAATAATGGAATGGGTTGCCATTTCTTTCTCCTTGTTAGCTATTATATTACAAAGATGATAATGATGCTGCTATCATACAGTAAGAAAAAAAGGAAGTAACATATCTAAGTATCTATGTGCCTAGCACAGGACAGGGCATATATAAGAATCTTTGGAAATGTCAGCTATTACCATTGCACATTCTTTTGTATTATTATCTACCTACTTCCTAAATGTGTGTTTGTAATTTTTCTGCTTTTTTTTTTCAAGATCAGACCTCTAGTGAGTTTCTTTTTTTAAACTTTGAATGTTTGCCCCAATTAAAATCAGTCATGATATATCAGCTGACAAGCTCTTGAAGTTAAAGAGTCTGAAAAAGACAACTACCCTGCAGAACACTTCATATTTTGAATGCTACTGTTTACTTTGATTAAAATTATCATACATTTATTAAAAGTTTGAGCAAATTTTGGGTTTAGTAATTTGTTGTCAAAACTTAGGGGCTCTAACTGAAATGTACAGTTAAATATGGTTAAAATAGGATGTTCTATATTATGTGACTTTTACCACAATAAAAAGACACTCTAAAAAACTGGAAAAAAAAATTGGGGGCTCTAGTCAACAGCTCCCTCTCCCCCTACTGGGGCAGTGCAGATTGGACAGACAGTGAATCACCTCAGAGATGTAGGCTGAGAAAGGCTGAAAGGCCTTCCAGTCTGACCTTTGAGGCCTCCTTGTTAAAGTTTTTTAACATTGATTTGTATTTAAAGAATGTTACTCTGGAGTCAAACTTGATGGAGTCTAGTCCCAGCTCTGCCATTTATGACCTGATTAGTCTTGGGAAACATACTTAAGTTCGCAGAGCTTCAGTTCTCTTATCAATAAAGTGAAAGTGAAAGTGAAGTCGCTCAGTCGTGTCCGACTCTTAGCGACCCCATGGACTGCAGCCTACCAGGCTCCTCCATCCCTGGGATTTTCCAGGCAAGAGTGCTGGAGTGGATTGCCATTTCCTTCTCCAGGGGATCTTCCTGACCCAGGAATCGAACCCAGGTCTCCCGGTAGGCAGAGGCTTTACCGTCTGAGCCACCAGGGACGCCCTATCAATAAAATGGAGCTGATAATAATAATAGTTACAGTAGAGGGTTGTTACAAGAAATGAATGACAATATGCCTGATACACTGTAAGGACCCAATAAAACATTTGCTATTATTCAAGGAAAAGGATAATGTGCCAGCATCAATGCCCTGTTCTTGACAATGGACTCTGAATATGTAAGATGCTATTGCTGGGGGAAGTGGGTGAAGGGGACTCGGGAACTCTCTGTATTATTTTTGCAATGTCTTGTGACTCTGAAATTATTTCAAAATAAGGTGTTAAGAGAAGAAAGAAATAAAGAAGGAAAGAAAGAAAGAGAAGGAACAGCCTCAAAGTACAATTCAGCAATGCTGACCATCATCAGGAGGCCTGAGGGCACCCAGCCTGAGAATGTACCACTCTGTCTCCAGTGATGGGCAGGTCTCCCTTGAACTTGGTGAAAAGCACATTCAGTCACACAAGCCACTGTCCTTGCTCTCACTCTGGAGCGCTGGAGCCCTCTCCTTAAACAGGGGAGGAGAAGATGTGGGAGCCAGAGGGCCTGAGCGCAAAGGCCTTGGGCAGTGAGGGTTTATGTCCAGTATCAACAGGCTAGTGTTCTAATTTCAGGACTCACACCAAGGAGGCTTGGTTATCGTTAAGTGCCCTGCTCTTTCTTTTCAGAGGCAGACAGGTCAGGCTCTGAGTTTGCAAGGTTCAGGGAGACTTTGTATGATCATTGCTGACTCAAGGTGAGGCGTCCACTTGTGACCTCTTTTGGGACACAGCCAGGAAGCCTTCCTCCCAAAGTGCATTCCATCTCAGTTTTATAAATGGAGGGTTTTAGGCTTTTCCAGTTTTGGTTTCAATCACTCCCCATATAGCACAGTGCAATTCAATAGAACTTTCCACAGTGATGGAAGAATTCTATATCCATGTGGTCCAGGACAGTATGACTAGTCACATATGCTTACAGAGCGCGTGAAATGTGACTGGTACAACTGAGGAAGGAAATTTTCAATTTAACTTAAATTTACATAGCCACACATGGCTAGCAATAACTCTATGGAACAGTACTGACACAAATTTAAAATTTTCTACACTGCTGTAAAGATCTTTGAAACATAAGGCTGCAAAAGAATGCAGAAGATGAGGAAATGGCGATCCACTCCAGTATTCTTGCCTGGGAAATCTCACAGACAAAGGAGACTGGCAGGCTATACTCCATTGGGGTGCAAAGAGCTGACATGACTGAGCGACTGAGCATGCATGCATGGACCAGTATCTCTACCATTATCCTTTCTGAACAAAATGTAGGCTACAAGAGCCCGAATGGTAGGACAAAAACACTGAGCCCACAAATACCATGGATGACCCACTTCTACAGAAGATATGCCAGTCAGGAAAACACAGGAACTAGTTCTGATGAAAATGATAACAACAAATATTAAAATCAGCACTTACTAGATGCCAGAAATTGGGCTACATGTTTAAAATGCATTATCTTCTATAAGTCTCCAGACATCCCCAGTTATTATTAGATCAACATCTAACATCCCTCAAGTACTTTCTATGTGTCTGGCAGGATCATAAAGCCTTACTTGCTTTGTCTCATTTAATCCTCCCAACCCAGTGAACTAAGGACTAATATCACTCCATTTACAAGCTCTGTGGTTTTGCACAAGTTTCTTAATTTCAGAAAAATGGACACATATAATCTAAAGATGAAAGTATAAAATATATTTGTACATTTAAAAATTCTATAAACCCAAGATCCTGTGGCCATCACCCAGGTTCATCATTTAAACACTGCATTGTGCTTCTGAAGCCCTTATGTGTCCCCCTCCAAATACTCAATAATTTTTTTGTTAATCACTTCCTAGCTTGTGTTTTATAGTTATGCCAGCAATGTACAGATCCTTAAACAAACATGAGTTCTTCTTCCACTTCATTCCACAAGCATCTATGATCCCATAGTCTGTTCCAGGTTCTATAGAACTTGACTTTTGAATCCCTCAGGAACCTTTAAACTGCAAGTGCTAATGAAACAAACTGTGGAAAATTCTTACGGAGATGGGAATACCAGACCACCTAACCTGCCTCCTGAGAAGTCTGTATGCAGGTCAAGAAGCAACAGTTAGAACTTGACATGGAACAACAGACTGATTCCAAATTGGGAAAGGAGTATGTCAAGGCTGTCTATTGTCACCCTGCTTATTTAACTTGTATGCAGAGTACACCATGCAAAATGCTGGGCTGGATGAAGCACAAGCTGTAATCAAGATTGCCAGGGGAAATATCAATAACCTCAGATATGCAGATGACACCACCCTTATGGTAGAAAGCAAGAGCCTCTTGATGAAAGTGAAAGAGGAGAGTAAAGAAGCTGGCCTAAAACTCAACATTCACCAAGCAAAGATCATGGTATCTAGTCCTATCACCTCTCAGCAAACAGACAGGGAATCAGTGGAAACAGTGACAGACTTTATTTTCTTGGGCTCCAAAATCACTGCAGATGGTGACTGCAGCCATGAAATTAAAAGATGTTTGCTCCCTGGAAGAAAAGCTATGACTAGCCTAGACAGCATACTAAAAAGCAAAGACATTACTTTGTCAACAAAGGTCCGTCTAGTCAAAACTACGGTTTTTCCAGGAGTTATGTACAGATGTGAAAGTTTGACCATAAAGAAGGCTGAGTACTGAAGAATTGATGCTATTGAGCTGCAGTGCTTGAGAAGACTCTTGAGAGTCCCTTGGACAGCAAGGAGATCAAACCAGTCAATCCTAAAGGAAATCAGTCCTGAATATTCACTGGAAGGAGTGATGCTGAAGCTGAAACTCCAATACTTTGGCCACCTGATACGAAGAGCCAACTCATTACAAAAATCCTGATGCTGGAAAGATTGAGGGCAGGAGGAAAAAAGAGCAACCGAGGATGAGATGGTTGGATGGCATCACCAGCTCAATGGACATGAGTCTGAACAAGCTCTGGGAGATGCTGCAGTCCACGGGGTCGCAAAGGGTTGAACATGACTGAGCAGCTGAACAGCAACAGCAATAGACGAATGAAACTGAATTCAAGCTAGCTCAAGCAAAGGGAAAGAGTTTACGTACTCTAGAAATTTGAAGGACCAAGGGCAAGTCCTCCTCTCCAATAATTTCATCAGAGATCCTAAGACTGGGTTTCAGTGGACCCTTTGAGGTTATAGATTCATCTCTGAACCCATCGTTGTAGCCACAGCAACAGACTATGTTGTTGGACAGGCTTGTGATATGGAGGTGTGATGATGATGATACACACCTAAGGGCAGTCCTACCAGACCAGCTGGACTTACGGTGAGAAACAGGTGGTTCTCTGAAGGAAGATAAAGGTGATGGTAACAAAGGAAGAGAGGATGGAGGTGCACAGGCAAAAGCAAGAGATGGGTGCCCCACTTCTGAGCCCAGGCGGTTACTTCATTTCTGAGCCAAGAGGATTATTCTGTACACACCTCAGCTACCAATGAGTGATACAGTCTTCCCAAGATAGAAGATAACTGAAACATAACTGCTCCTAGGAGAACCTTCTCAACCTCTTGGGAAACCAGAAGCTATCTTCAAAATTATTCTATTTCTAATGAAAAGCATCACCAAAGTATTTATCTTTCACTTTTCATTTTTACAGACTTTGACTCTAAAAATGTATTTTATATGTTTAAATTGGATAGTACATCTACATCTCTAACTCCCTACTTGATGGCTACATATATTCTCTCTATATCAGAAAGAGGTAAATGAAAAAGAAATTAGTGGGTGCTATTTCAGATATGGATGGTACAGAGATCAGCAGAAAAAGCTAGAAACAAACATAAAGCAACCCATGATTACTCATCATAAAGCTAACCACCAAACAATGAGACTTCATGGGGCTAAAATTATGAAATATTTATAGACCAGTTCATTTTGTTTGCCACTGCAAACTAGTTTTCATTTTTTACATTTCTCTCTTTGCTTCTCTTAGAAGCCATGGAAACAGCCTCCTCCTTTTTTTCTTCTATGCAAATAGATTCACCTCAGCATTTACTGACCTTTTCTTGGTATATTCTCTTTGACTGTGGCCGTGTCAATTGTAAAATGAACACAGAGGACTTGATCATGAATGCTTTCAGAAGATAACGATGTCACCGTGGACCAATGATGGCACAATCACCCTGTGGAATTTTAAAATACACAGATCAATGACAATTTTCTACCTTAAAATAATTATGTTACTCAATGAGATTTCTGGAAAGAAAAGGAGTATGCTTCATTCTATAGACCTATTTTTCCAAAATTTGACTGCAAATTCCACTTTTGTAAACTGAATCATTGGTTAAGGGGGAGGGTAACTCAAAAAAGTTTTCAGTGAATCATGGATTATTTCTAATTTTAAAAGAAAAAAAAAAAACAACCTTGAGCTATCTTATGTAAGATACCTTATATGTCTTATTTCTTAACTTTCTCCGTGTGTAGATCTGGAAACTCAGTTATATAGTGAGAAAGAACTTATCTAATGTACACTTAGAGTGAGTTTCTTCTGTGATTTGTACATATACATGTACACATACACGTGAGTGTGTATATGTATGTGTGTGTGCTAAGTTGCTTCAGTCATGTCCAACTCTTTGCAACCCTATGGATTATAGCCCTCCAGGCTCCCCTGTCCATGGAATTTTTTAGGCAAGAGAACCGGAGTGGGTTGCCATTTCCTCCTTCAGGGCATCTTCCGGATCCAGGGCTTTTTGAATGAAACAGGTAATGGCTTAAAGCAGTTGCCTTGCAACCGAGGGAAATTTTGTCCTCCAGGAGATATTTGGCAATCTCTGGAGATACTTTCATTGCCACAACTTGGGGGAGGTATAATTGGCCTCCCGTTGGTAGAGGCTAGGGATGCTGGTAAACACCCTACAACACACAGGACAGCCCCTGCAGCAAAGAGTGATCCAGTCCCGAATGTCAGTAATGCCAAGGTTGAGAAACCCTGGTTTAAATGAACCCAGCACTGCAGGTAACAACTCCCACAAAGACAACAAACCCTGCTCTTTGGCTTATTTTGCTGGCACTGTGTCCAAGTGTCACAGGAACCCTGTATCTGAGAAGCCTTCTAACCCCCTTTTGTATTTATCCTCTGTTTCTTCCTTCCTCTGAAAATGAACTTCTCCTTTCTAAGGTCAACTCTCCACCAAGTCTTGAAAGTCTCTTAGGGCTAACTTCAGCTGCCCAGGATTGGCTCAGTACTATGTCTGAATTTCAGTTAATCTCTTATCTCAAATTTGTATTATTCCCCTTAGGGCCATGTAGACATTTTCCAGCCACAATCCACTCTTGGCTTTGGAGCTGAACTCCCCATATTCAACTCCCAGATCTGTTACATTAATGCTTTGTGATTCAGGGAAATTCACTCCTTTTGGGCTGCAGCCTCCCATTTATAGAATGTGGGGCATTTGAGGGCTGGGGGTTGGTCTTCTTTTGTCTATCATTCCTAGTGACTAGAGAGTGCCTGAAATATGGTTGTTGTTCAATAATATTTGCTTGATTAAATAAATGAGTGAGGGTGGTTGTGAAGTTTGAAGTCAATTGCGAATGTAAAGAACTTAACATAGTGTCTGGCACAAAATAATCTCTCAATTGATATTAGTGAATATATATATAAATATATATGTTTACTTTTTCCATCTGGAAACATAGTTTCTAGGCACAATGCAACATGGTCGAACTCATCCTCTTGATTAACAGGGCATCTCCACATTTTCTGGCAGCAATAGTACATGTCGTAAATATTGCTGGTTGTCCAGCTAGTCTCTATGCCTCTCATTTTTATTCCCAATAGAAGCCCCATTCTGG
>SJYX01012509.1:169394-188019 GCA_006410675.1 Oreotragus oreotragus | reverse complement strand
CCTTGAGCTATCTTATGTAAGATATCTTATATGTCTTATTTCTTAACTTTCTCCGTGTGTAGATCTGGAAACTCAGTTATATAGTGAGAAAGAACTTATCTAATGTACACTTAGAGTGAGTTTCTTCTGTGATTTGTACATATACATGTACACATACACGTGAGTGTGTATATGTATGTGTGTGTGCTAAGTTGCTTCAGTCATGTCCAACTCTTTGCAACCCTATGGATTATAGCCCTCCAGGCTCCCCTGTCCATGGAATTTTTTAGGCAAGAGAACCGGAGTGGGTTGCCATTTCCTCCTTCAGGGCATCTTCCGGATCCAGGGCTTTTTGAATGAAACAGGTAATGGCTTAAAGCAGTTGCCTTGCAACCGAGGGAAATTTTGTCCTCCAGGAGATATTTGGCAATCTCTGGAGATACTTTCATTGCCACAACTTGGGGGAGGTATAATTGGCCTCCCGTTGGTAGAGGCTAGGGATGCTGGTAAACACCCTACAACACACAGGACAGCCCCTGCAGCAAAGAGTGATCCAGTCCCGAATGTCAGTAATGCCAAGGTTGAGAAACCCTGGTTTAAATGAACCCAGCACTGCAGGTAACAACTCCCACAAAGACAACAAACCCTGCTCTTTGGCTTATTTTGCTGGCACTGTGTCCAAGTGTCACAGGAACCCTGTATCTGAGAAGCCTTCTAACCCCCTTTTGTATTTATCCTCTGTTTCTTCCTTCCTCTGAAAATGAACTTCTCCTTTCTAAGGTCAACTCTCCACCAAGTCTTGAAAGTCTCTTAGGGCTAACTTCAGCTGCCCAGGATTGGCTCAGTACTATGTCTGAATTTCAGTTAATCTCTTATCTCAAATTTGTATTATTCCCCTTAGGGCCATGTAGACATTTTCCAGCCACAATCCACTCTTGGCTTTGGAGCTGAACTCCCCATATTCAACTCCCAGATCTGTTACATTAATGCTTTGTGATTCAGGGAAATTCACTCCTTTTGGGCTGCAGCCTCCCATTTATAGAATGTGGGGCATTTGAGGGCTGGGGGTTGGTCTTCTTTTGTCTATCATTCCTAGTGACTAGAGAGTGCCTGAAATATGGTTGTTGTTCAATAATATTTGCTTGATTAAATAAATGAGTGAGGGTGGTTGTGAAGTTTGAAGTCAATTGCGAATGTAAAGAACTTAACATAGTGTCTGGCACAAAATAATCTCTCAATTGATATTAGTGAATATATATATAAATATATATGTTTACTTTTTCCATCTGGAAACATAGTTTCTAGGCACAATGCAACATGGTCGAACTCATCCTCTTGATTAACAGGGCATCTCCACATTTTCTGGCAGCAATAGTACATGTCGTAAATATTGCTGGTTGTCCAGCTAGTCTCTATGCCTCTCATTTTTATTCCCAATAGAAGCCCCATTCTGGTCAAGTATTCACCACTGTACATGTCTCCTGACTTGGGGGAATGCAATCCAAGATGAGGCTCGGGGCTGAGTCAGAGTCAATCACAAGTCATCTGTCCCTGTGCCCCATGCCCCCATGCTCCAGGATTCTGATTGGTCTCACAAGTAAGATTGATCCAATCAGAATGAAGGAAAGATTTACATTTCATGCTTGGAGGTGTGGCTTTTCCGTCTCTTCAGATGGTTGAGAATAAAGCAGCAGGCAGCTCCATTCGCCACTGACAGCCTTGTGGCAATCACAAGGTATTCCAAAATCAGAGTTAAATCTTTCCCTAATGGCTCCATGTGTGAAGAATCCGCCTGCAATGCAGGAGACACAGGAAATGCGGGTTCCATCCCTCGGTTGGAGAGATTCCGCTGGAGGAGGAAATGGCAACCCACTCTAGAATTCTTGCCTGAAAAAATCCCAGGGATAGGAAAGCCTGGTGGGCTACAATCCAAAGGGTCGAAAAGAGTTGTACACGACTGAGTGACTAAGCATAACACAGCATGAGGAAGACAGAGCAGAGAGATGTAGAGAGTCAGGTGTGTGATAGTGATAGCATCTTTGAACGGCTGATAGTTTCACCCCTTCCTGTTATGTCATATAACATATTTCCTTACTGTTTAAGTCATTTAGGATGGGCTTCTTTGTACCTTTTTTAGCCAGGAGCATCCTATTTAATGGACTACAAAATTATTTAGGAGGTAATACTAAAAGTATCTTCTCCAAATAATAATACAGTTGATAGCCAATGATTACTCAACACTGTGTGCCAAACCATGTACCAATATCTTTAACTATTCTACTTCTTTACTTTTCTTAACATCTTTATGAGATGGAGACTATTATTAACCTCATTTATATGATGAGGAAATCTATGTCCAGTTCAGTTCAGTTCAGTCACTCCATCATGTCCAACTCTTTGCAACCCCATGAACTGCAGCATGCCAGGCCTCCTGGTCCATCACCAACTCCCAGAGTCCACCCAAACCCATGTCCATTGAGTTGGTGATGCCATCCAACCATCTCACCCTCTGTTGTCCCCTTCTCCTCCTGCCCTCAGTCTTTCCCAGCATCAGGGTCTTTTCAAATGAGTCAGCTCTTCGCATCAGGTGGCCAAAGTATTGGAGCTTTCAGCCTCAAAATCAGTCCTACCAATGAACACTAATGATCTCCTTTAGGATGGACTGGTTGGATCTCCTTGCAGTCCAAGGGACTCTCAAGAGTCTTCTCCAACACCACAGTTCAAGGCATCAATTCTTTGGCACTCAGTTTTCGTTATAATCCAACTCTCACATCAATACATGACTACTGGGAAAACCATAGCCTTGACTAGATGGACCTTTGTTGACAATGTCTCTACTTTTTAATATGCTGTCTAGGTTGGTTATAACTTTCCTTCCAAGGAGTAAGCATCTTTTAATTTCCTGGCTGCAGTCACCATCTGCAATGATTTTGGAGCCCTTTTAAAATAAAGTCAACCACTGTTTCCCCATCTGTTTGCCAAGAAGTGATGGGACCAGATGCCATGATCTTGGTTTTCTGAATGTTGAGCTTTAAGCCAACTTTTTCACTCTCCTCTTTCACTTTCATCAAGAGGCTCTTTATTTTTTCTTCACTTTCTGCCAAAAGGGTGGTGTCATCTGCATATCTGAGGTTATTGATATTTCTCCTGGCACTCTTGATTGCAGCTTGTGCTTCCTCCAGCCCAGCGTTTCTCATGATGTACTCTGCATAGAAGTTAAATAAGCAGGGTGACAATATACAGCCTTGACGTACTCCTTTTCTTATTTGGAACCAGTTTGTTGTTTCATGTCCAGTTCTAACTGTTGCTTCCTGACCTGCATACAGGTTTCTCAAGAGGCAGGTCATATGTCAAAGTGACACATACATACAACACTCCAAACTGGGCCAGTGGGAGAACTGAGATTTAAACACAAGCAGTCTGGCTCTGGAGCCAAAATTATACTTAGCCATAAAACCTAACCATTAAACTATATAGTATTTACTGCCCTGAAGTTTCACAATGAGAAGAAAGAAAAAAATCATCCCTTTTGAAAATGATTTGTTCAATCATTCATCAAATATTTATAGGACCCTTATGTGTCAGCCACTGTGCCAGGTGCTAGAGACACAATAGTGAATATCTTCTTGCCTAGTAGGAAAATAGACAAATAAACAGCATTCACCGTGCTGAGTGACAAGCACCTTCACAAGGGAAAACACTATCCGCTGCGTAGGAGCATCTAGACGTGGTGTATAATGAATAGATGGCCAGATGAAGAGGAAAGTCCAAAGGAAGCTGAGAAAGCATGATAAGGGATGGTCCCAGGGAGGAGAGCTTTATGAGGAAAGGAGGACTGGTGTCAGAGACTGCAGAGCAGTCAACTCAGAAAATAAGCACGCAGCGTTCAATGGATTTAGAAACAAGCTTTTTGATGTCCTCATTAGAGCAGTGTCAGTGGAGCAAGTTGGGGTGTGTAGAAGCAACCTGTGGGTAAGCCACCAAACTCTTTGTGGGGATTACTTTCATTCAGAAAGTCACGGTCATCAGTGATGATGCAAAGATTAAGAAATCACTGAGTAAAAGAAAGTTCAAGTGGGTTTTTAGCCCTTTATTCTGCTTTGCCTGCATGCATGCTAAGTTGCTTCAGTTATCTCCATGGACTTTGCAATGCCATGGACTGTAGCCCACCAGGCTCCTCTGTCCATGGGAATTTCCCAGGCAAGAATACTGGAGTGGGTTGCCATTGCCTTCTGCATTCCTCTGCTTTACTCATTCTTAACAGGATGTTCTGCAACTTGAAATGATATCAATTGTGTGCTTGTTCGTCATCTGTTTCTCCTCCAGAATGAATACACCATGAAGGCTGAAAGTTTGTCTTATTCATTCCTGCATGTTCAGAGACTGGCACAAAGTTGCCATTCAAAAAATACTGGTTGAATAAAGGGTTGAAAGAATCTGCTGAAACTATGTAGAGGAAAAAAATAAAATATGGATAGTAAGTTGAGCTATAGAAACATGAGTCCAGACTGTTTACAAAACTAATTATAAATGAGTGTTCAAATAAAAAGTAAGTTGTGAGGATGACTATAAGACATCTCCTATGGTTAGTCACTCAGACTTGTAATTTAAATGGAAATCAACAATGCCCAGAGACTGTGATATATTTCAAAAAGAGTGTTTTCATCTATAAGTCTCCTATAAATTTATTTATTTATTTATTTATTTTTTTGGGTCAGCTTGCATGGTCATTTTTATTTTATTTTTTTTATTATATATATATATATATTTTTTGTATTTATTTATTTTTTTACACGAACTCCCAAACATGAACCCCCCTTCCACCTCCCACCCCACATCTTCCCTCCAGATTGTGCTGGGTCTTCATTGCTGAGTGGGCTTTTCTCTAGTTGTGGCGTAAATGAAATATTTCATAATTTTTACCAGGCCTAATTCTGCCAGTGGCACAGTATGGTAGATATACATTCAATTTAGGTATTGATTTCTGGTCTCCAAACCCTGTGATTACAGTGGTAAGGATGGAATGCAGAGATGGGGAATAAAGAAGGTTTTTCAAATGTTATGGACATCATTCTTCATGATTGCAGAGGAAATTAAGAAGGAAAGCTGTCTCTTATACACATCTAGATGTGTATAAGAGACAGGCTATACTCCATTGGGGTGCAAAGAGC
Organism: Oreotragus oreotragus; assembly: GCA_006410675.1. Taxonomy (NCBI): domain Eukaryota; kingdom Metazoa; phylum Chordata; class Mammalia; order Artiodactyla; family Bovidae; genus Oreotragus; species Oreotragus oreotragus. The sequence continues at coordinate 182,869 of SJYX01012509.1, read as the reverse complement.
TGACATGACTGAGCGACTGAGCATGCATGCATGGACCAGTATCTCTACCATTATCCTTTCTGAACAAAATGTAGGCTACAAGAGCCCGAATGGTAGGACAAAAACACTGAGCCCACAAATACCATGGATGACCCACTTCTACAGAAGATATGCCAGTCAGGAAAACACAGGAACTAGTTCTGATGAAAATGATAACAACAAATATTAAAATCAGCACTTACTAGATGCCAGAAATTGGGCTACATGTTTAAAATGCATTATCTTCTATAAGTCTCCAGACATCCCCAGTTATTATTAGATCAACATCTAACATCCCTCAAGTACTTTCTATGTGTCTGGCAGGATCATAAAGCCTTACTTGCTTTGTCTCATTTAATCCTCCCAACCCAGTGAACTAAGGACTAATATCACTCCATTTACAAGCTCTGTGGTTTTGCACAAGTTTCTTAATTTCAGAAAAATGGACACATATAATCTAAAGATGAAAGTATAAAATATATTTGTACATTTAAAAATTCTATAAACCCAAGATCCTGTGGCCATCACCCAGGTTCATCATTTAAACACTGCATTGTGCTTCTGAAGCCCTTATGTGTCCCCCTCCAAATACTCAATAATTTTTTTGTTAATCACTTCCTAGCTTGTGTTTTATAGTTATGCCAGCAATGTACAGATCCTTAAACAAACATGAGTTCTTCTTCCACTTCATTCCACAAGCATCTATGATCCCATAGTCTGTTCCAGGTTCTATAGAACTTGACTTTTGAATCCCTCAGGAACCTTTAAACTGCAAGTGCTAATGAAACAAACTGTGGAAAATTCTTACGGAGATGGGAATACCAGACCACCTAACCTGCCTCCTGAGAAGTCTGTATGCAGGTCAAGAAGCAACAGTTAGAACTTGACATGGAACAACAGACTGATTCCAAATTGGGAAAGGAGTATGTCAAGGCTGTCTATTGTCACCCTGCTTATTTAACTTGTATGCAGAGTACACCATGCAAAATGCTGGGCTGGATGAAGCACAAGCTGTAATCAAGATTGCCAGGGGAAATATCAATAACCTCAGATATGCAGATGACACCACCCTTATGGTAGAAAGCAAGAGCCTCTTGATGAAAGTGAAAGAGGAGAGTAAAGAAGCTGGCCTAAAACTCAACATTCACCAAGCAAAGATCATGGTATCTAGTCCTATCACCTCTCAGCAAACAGACAGGGAATCAGTGGAAACAGTGACAGACTTTATTTTCTTGGGCTCCAAAATCACTGCAGATGGTGACTGCAGCCATGAAATTAAAAGATGTTTGCTCCCTGGAAGAAAAGCTATGACTAGCCTAGACAGCATACTAAAAAGCAAAGACATTACTTTGTCAACAAAGGTCCGTCTAGTCAAAACTACGGTTTTTCCAGGAGTTATGTACAGATGTGAAAGTTTGACCATAAAGAAGGCTGAGTACTGAAGAATTGATGCTATTGAGCTGCAGTGCTTGAGAAGACTCTTGAGAGTCCCTTGGACAGCAAGGAGATCAAACCAGTCAATCCTAAAGGAAATCAGTCCTGAATATTCACTGGAAGGAGTGATGCTGAAGCTGAAACTCCAATACTTTGGCCACCTGATACGAAGAGCCAACTCATTACAAAAATCCTGATGCTGGAAAGATTGAGGGCAGGAGGAAAAAAGAGCAACCGAGGATGAGATGGTTGGATGGCATCACCAGCTCAATGGACATGAGTCTGAACAAGCTCTGGGAGATGCTGCAGTCCACGGGGTCGCAAAGGGTTGAACATGACTGAGCAGCTGAACAGCAACAGCAATAGACGAATGAAACTGAATTCAAGCTAGCTCAAGCAAAGGGAAAGAGTTTACGTACTCTAGAAATTTGAAGGACCAAGGGCAAGTCCTCCTCTCCAATAATTTCATCAGAGATCCTAAGACTGGGTTTCAGTGGACCCTTTGAGGTTATAGATTCATCTCTGAACCCATCGTTGTAGCCACAGCAACAGACTATGTTGTTGGACAGGCTTGTGATATGGAGGTGTGATGATGATGATACACACCTAAGGGCAGTCCTACCAGACCAGCTGGACTTACGGTGAGAAACAGGTGGTTCTCTGAAGGAAGATAAAGGTGATGGTAACAAAGGAAGAGAGGATGGAGGTGCACAGGCAAAAGCAAGAGATGGGTGCCCCACTTCTGAGCCCAGGCGGTTACTTCATTTCTGAGCCAAGAGGATTATTCTGTACACACCTCAGCTACCAATGAGTGATACAGTCTTCCCAAGATAGAAGATAACTGAAACATAACTGCTCCTAGGAGAACCTTCTCAACCTCTTGGGAAACCAGAAGCTATCTTCAAAATTATTCTATTTCTAATGAAAAGCATCACCAAAGTATTTATCTTTCACTTTTCATTTTTACAGACTTTGACTCTAAAAATGTATTTTATATGTTTAAATTGGATAGTACATCTACATCTCTAACTCCCTACTTGATGACTACATATATTCTCTCTATATCAGAAAGAGGTAAATGAAAAAGAAATTAGTGGGTGCTATTTCAGATATGGATGGTACAGAGATCAGCAGAAAAAGCTAGAAACAAACATAAAGCAACCCATGATTACTCATCATAAAGCTAACCACCAAACAATGAGACTTCATGGGGCTAAAATTATGAAATATTTATAGACCAGTTCATTTTGTTTGCCACTGCAAACTAGTTTTCATTTTTTACATTTCTCTCTTTGCTTCTCTTAGAAGCCATGGAAACAGCCTCCTCCTTTTTTTCTTCTATGCAAATAGATTCACCTCAGCATTTACTGACCTTTTCTTGGTATATTCTCTTTGACTGTGGCCGTGTCAATTGTAAAATGAACACAGAGGACTTGATCATGAATGCTTTCAGAAGATAACGATGTCACCGTGGACCAATGATGGCACAATCACCCTGTGGAATTTTAAAATACACAGATCAATGACAATTTTCTACCTTAAAATAATTATGTTACTCAATGAGATTTCTGGAAAGAAAAGGAGTATGCTTCATTCTATAGACCTATTTTTCCAAAATTTGACTGCAAATTCCACTTTTGTAAACTGAATCATTGGTTAAGGGGGAGGGTAACTCAAAAAAGTTTTCAGTGAATCATGGATTATTTCTAATTTTAAAAGAAAAAAAAAAAACAACCTTGAGCTATCTTATGTAAGATACCTTATATGTCTTATTTCTTAACTTTCTCCGTGTGTAGATCTGGAAACTCAGTTATATAGTGAGAAAGAACTTATCTAATGTACACTTAGAGTGAGTTTCTTCTGTGATTTGTACATATACATGTACACATACACGTGAGTGTGTATATGTATGTGTGTGTGCTAAGTTGCTTCAGTCATGTCCAACTCTTTGCAACCCTATGGATTATAGCCCTCCAGGCTCCCCTGTCCATGGAATTTTTTAGGCAAGAGAACCGGAGTGGGTTGCCATTTCCTCCTTCAGGGCATCTTCCGGATCCAGGGCTTTTTGAACTAAACAGGTAATGGCTTAAAGCAGTTGCCTTGCAACCGAGGGAAATTTTGTCCTCCAGGAGATATTTGGCAATCTCTGGAGATACTTTCATTGCCACAACTTGGGGGAGGTATAATTGGCCTCCCGTTGGTAGAGGCTAGGGATGCTGGTAAACACCCTACAACACACAGGACAGCCCCTGCAGCAAAGAGTGATCCAGTCCCGAATGTCAGTAATGCCAAGGTTGAGAAACCCTGGTTTAAATGAACCCAGCACTGCAGGTAACAACTCCCACAAAGACAACAAACCCTGCTCTTTGGCTTATTTTGCTGGCACTGTGTCCAAGTGTCACAGGAACCCTGTATCTGAGAAGCCTTCTAACCCCCTTTTGTATTTATCCTCTGTTTCTTCCTTCCTCTGAAAATGAACTTCTCCTTTCTAAGGTCAACTCTCCACCAAGTCTTGAAAGTCTCTTAGGACTAACTTCAGCTGCCCAGGATTGGCTCAGTACTATGTCTGAATTTCAGTTAATCTCTTATCTCAAATTTGTATTATTCCCCTTAGGGCCATGTAGACATTTTCCAGCCACAATCCACTCTTGGCTTTGGAGCTGAACTCCCCATATTCAACTCCCAGATCTGTTACATTAATGCTTTGTGATTCAGGGAAATTCACTCCTTTTGGGCTGCAGCCTCCCATTTATAGAATGTGGGGCATTTGAGGGCTGGGGGTTGGTCTTCTTTTGTCTATCATTCCTAGTGACTAGAGAGTGCCTGAAATATGGTTGTTGTTCAATAATATTTGCTTGATTAAATAAATGAGTGAGGGTGGTTGTGAAGTTTGAAGTCAATTGCGAATGTAAAGAACTTAACATAGTGTCTGGCACAAAATAATCTCTCAATTGATATTAGTGAATATATATATAAATATATATGTTTACTTTTTCCATCTGGAAACATAGTTTCTAGGCACAATGCAACATGGTCGAACTCATCCTCTTGATTAACAGGGCATCTCCACATTTTCTGGCAGCAATAGTACATGTCGTAAATATTGCTGGTTGTCCAGCTAGTCTCTATGCCTCTCATTTTTATTCCCAATAGAAGCCCCATTCTGGTCAAGTATTCACCACTGTACATGTCTCCTGACTTGGGGGAATGCAATCCAAGATGAGGCTCGGGGCTGAGTCAGAGTCAATCACAAGTCATCTGTCCCTGTGCCCCATGCCCCCATGCTCCAGGATTCTGATTGGTCTCACAATTAAGATTGATCCAATCAGAATGAAGGAAAGATTTACATTTCATGCTTGGAGGTGTGGCTTTTCCGTCTCTTCAGATGGTTGAGAATAAAGCAGCAGGCAGCTCCATTCGCCACTGACAGCCTTGTGGCAATCACAAGGTATTCCAAAATCAGAGTTAAATCTTTCCCTAATGGCTCCATGTGTGAAGAATCCGCCTGCAATGCAGGAGACACAGGAAATGCGGGTTCCATCCCTCGGTTGGAGAGATTCCGCTGGAGGAGGAAATGGCAACCCACTCTAGAATTCTTGCCTGAAAAAATCCCAGGGATAGGAAAGCCTGGTGGGCTACAATCCAAAGGGTCGAAAAGAGTTGTACACGACTGAGTGACTAAGCATAACACAGCATGAGGAAGACAGAGCAGAGAGATGTAGAGAGTCAGGTGTGTGATAGTGATAGCATCTTTGAACGGCTGATAGTTTCACCCCTTCCTGTTATGTCATATAACATATTTCCTTACTGTTTAAGTCATTTAGGATGGGCTTCTTTGTACCTTTTTTAGCCAGGAGCATCCTATTTAATGGACTACAAAATTATTTAGGAGGTAATACTAAAAGTATCTTCTCCAAATAATAATACAGTTGATAGCCAATGATTACTCAACACTGTGTGCCAAACCATGTACCAATATCTTTAACTATTCTACTTCTTTACTTTTCTTAACATCTTTATGAGATGGAGACTATTATTAACCTCATTTATATGATGAGGAAATCTATGTCCAGTTCAGTTCAGTTCAGTCACTCCATCATGTCCAACTCTTTGCAACCCCATGAACTGCAGCATGCCAGGCCTCCTGGTCCATCACCAACTCCCAGAGTCCACCCAAACCCATGTCCATTGAGTTGGTGATGCCATCCAACCATCTCACCCTCTGTTGTCCCCTTCTCCTCCTGCCCTCAGTCTTTCCCAGCATCAGGGTCTTTTCAAATGAGTCAGCTCTTCGCATCAGGTGGCCAAAGTATTGGAGCTTTCAGCCTCAAAATCAGTCCTACCAATGAACACTAATGATCTCCTTTAGGATGGACTGGTTGGATCTCCTTGCAGTCCAAGGGACTCTCAAGAGTCTTCTCCAACACCACAGTTCAAGGCATCAATTCTTTGGCACTCAGTTTTCGTTATAATCCAACTCTCACATCAATACATGACTACTGGGAAAACCATAGCCTTGACTAGATGGACCTTTGTTGACAATGTCTCTACTTTTTAATATGCTGTCTAGGTTGGTTATAACTTTCCTTCCAAGGAGTAAGCATCTTTTAATTTCCTGGCTGCAGTCACCATCTGCAATGATTTTGGAGCCCTTTTAAAATAAAGTCAACCACTGTTTCCCCATCTGTTTGCCAAGAAGTGATGGGACCAGATGCCATGATCTTGGTTTTCTGAATGTTGAGCTTTAAGCCAACTTTTTCACTCTCCTCTTTCACTTTCATCAAGAGGCTCTTTATTTTTTCTTCACTTTCTGCCAAAAGGGTGNTCACCATCTGCAGTGATTTTGGAGCCTCCCAAAATAAAGTCTGACACTGTTTCCACTGTTTCCCCATCTATTTCCCATGAAATGATGGGACCAGATGCCATGGTCTTAGTTTTCTGAATGTTGAGCTTTAAGCCAACTTTTTCGCTCTCCACCTTCACTTTCATCAAGAGGCTTTTTAGCTCCTCCTCACTTTCTGCCATAAGGGTGGTGTCATCTGCATATCTGAGGTTATTGATATTTCTCCCGGCAATCTTGATTCCAGCTTGTGCTTCTTCCAGCCCAGCGTTTCTCATGATGTACTCTGCATAGAAGTTAAATAAGCAGGGTGACAATATACAGCCTTGACGTACTCCTTTTCTTATTTGGAACCAGTCTGTTGTTCCATGTCCAGTTCTAACTGTTGCTTCCTGACCTGCATATCTGAGGTTATTGTTATTTCTCCTTGCAATCTTGATTCCAGTTTGTGCTTCATTCACCTGGCATTTCACATGATGTATTCTTCATACAGGTTAAATAAGCATAAAACCTACTTTGAGAGATTAAAAAAGATTCCCCTTGGAAAGTTCCTAGGACTTAACATATAATAAGTGCTCAAGAAATCACAGTGATGATGAATGTTGTCGGTGGGAAGTGGGATTGTGCGGAAGGCCCTGCGGGCTCAGAGAATCATTTTGGATGAGGTTGCATTGGGAAGAGGTCCTGAGGACTGCATAGGGTTTGGACAATGAGCCATGGCGGGTGGCAAGTGCTCCTTCCATGAGAATAGCAAAGGCCTGGTGGCTAGAAAGCCAGAGTTTACCCAGGAAATGAGTGTGCCGTGGGAGCAGAGGGCACGATGGAGAGGCAGGTTGAGGAAGGCCTTTGGGGCTGGATCAAGAAGGCTCTGAACTTGGTCTGTTGGCAGTGGGCCTCATCTCGGCTGTGTGAGGTGGAAAAGCTCTTGGGGGCTGTTGTATCCACGTACGAGCAGGTGGTTGTAGAGGCTTGTGAGGGCCTGCTACTAGTTAGTCCAGGCAAGAGAAGAGAATTCTTAAAACATAACCAGGGCTGAGATTGCTGTATGTGCCTGTCCCTCTCTGTGAAGTGGGGACAAGCTGGTTTTGAGTGGGGACAGCGAGGCAGAGGCTGTGTTCTTTCCCTCGAGTGGCTCAGGACACCTGGTTAGAGCCCAGCCAGCTCAGATCCACCAGCCCGAACTCTGCCCGCTTTGGAGCCCCTCCACTGTTGGGCTGCTCCCCCTGGCCAGCGCTGTGACTCAGAGGCGTCTCTTATCTCTGTTTTGCCATCTGTGCCTGAATGGGGTTACATCAGTGAGGGCCCGAGGCTCTTCCCAGGAGAGCCCTCTGTGTTCTCCCCCTCCTGCTGTATCCTCTGGGCTCCTGGATCTCTAAACAGGTGTCGGTCGTGTATTTCCTGGAGACTCCAAGGATGACAGGAGAGGTGCTCGTTTCGGGATTCTTGGCGGCTGCGGAGGAGGCGTTGGAGGGTGGTTTCGGGGCCCAGCCATGCCTCCATCCCTCAGCACCCCCAGGGACACCGGCCACATATGGTGGATGCCATCTCCATTCTGACCTCTTGACATGAGGAATTTGGATGCTTCGGGAACAAGGCCCTCAGACATCACAGTTTCTCTCTGATGCAGGAAATGAGGTCCCTTCCTCCCGCTGGTCACCTCAGTGCAGAGGGCAGCAGCGGCGCCAGCCCGGGGGAGAGCAGGGGTAGCAGGCCCCCGCCACACACACACACACAGTAATTATTTCAGGTGTGCCAGCTGGCCTCCCTCTTCTGATGGGGGTTAGGGGATGGAGGGAGAGTGATGGCGGGGGAGGGTTGGGGGCTGGTCAGCCCTGGGGTGTCTGCAAGCGCCGCGCAGCATCAAGGGGCTCAATTGCGCCACCTGGTGGACCGGCTGCGGATGACCTGTGGAGGCCGAGTGGGGTTGGGGATGGGCGGTGGGGGGTGGGGGGCTGTTGGTCTGCCCCCGGGGCTCCATCCCTGTCCTGGGTCGAGGGCTGAGTTAAGCACCCACGGAGGCTTCCTGCCCAGACCAGATCCATGCCTTCCCCCTCGACCACCATCCCTTCCTTTCCAACCTCAGTCCCTGAAACAGCCCAGGTAATCCCTGTTAGTCCGCTGCTGCTGCTGCTGCTAACACGCTTCAGTCGTGTCCAACTCTGTGCAACCCCATAGACGGCAGCCCACCAGACTCCTCTGTCCCTGGAATTCTCTGGGCAAGAATAATGAAGTGGGTTGCCATTTCCTTCCCTAATGCATGCATGCAAGTCGCTTCAGTCGTGTCCAACTCTGTGCAGCCCCGTGGACAGCAGCCCACTAGGCTCCTCTGTCCACAGAATTCTCTAGGCAAGAGTACTGGAGTGGGTTGCCATTTCCTTCTCCCTGCTAGCCCACGTTACCCCAAATCCAGCACATGCTCCCGCTTAATCCATTGCTATACAGATGTAGCTTCAGGACAAATCCTTAGCTCTTCTAACTAACCAGATCCTCCTGCCTCGCCCCCACCAGGCCCTAACTCTCTTCTCCTTAGAAATCCTGAGGCCTCCGGTGCCCTGAACCACTGCTGGTCATGTCTACCGTCCCTGTCTCCGTGTTGCAGAGGTGTCCGTGGAGGAGAGGATGGGAGGTGTGGCCTAGGCCCCATGTTGAAGTTTAGGGTCACGGGCAGTGAGGTGGCATGAGAGCGCTGAGAATAGGGAAAAAGTGAAGTCGCTCAGTCTTGTCCGACTCTTTGCGACCCCATGGACTGTAGCCCACCAGGCTCCTCCATCCATGGAATTTTCCAGGCAGGAGTACTGGAGTGGGTTGCCATTTCCTTCTCCAGGGGATCTTCCTGACCCAGGGATCGAACCCGGGTCTCCCGTATTGCAGGCAGACGCTTTACTGTCAGAGCCCCCAGGGAAGCCCAAAGCATCTAAGGCAACTTTCTTCGAGCCGGAATCGAACCAGCAACCTAAGGATGTCCACATTTATCAAGTCAACAGTCCTCCGCTCTACCAGCTGAGCTATTGAAGGGTGCATGTGAGAACAGGGAAGTGGGGCCAAAAGGGAGGAGGGGGCTTAGGGAGATGTGAAGGTGCAGAGCCCACGGGGCCCCTGTACCATTAACCGGCCTGCACCATTCACGTTTGGAACGACGCCTCTCAATATGCTGTGGTATCCAGAAAAACCCTTGGACAGCCCTCCCCTCTTGTCGCCTCAAAAATGTGTTTTGGTAACACACACAGCAGGAAGCCCAGGACCTGTGGCCTAGGCATTGAGAACAGGCGGGAGTGCGTCTGGGCCATCGCGGGGCTGGAGGTACAAAGGGGCGAGTGTGCAGTCTGCCCGACCAGCTAGGCCTGCCGGCCACTGGCCCCGTCCGACTGCAGCCCCAAGTGGTACTGAATTCAAGGTCAATTTTACATTCCACAGGGAGGGGTGGAGCCCCTCTGGTGATGGGGGGCTTCTACCCACAAAGAGTGGGTAAGGCACCCCTGAGCTCGAATGCCCCATCTGTTCCCCGCCTCAAGGGAGAAGAGCCTGGGAATCGTCTTGGGCAAAGAGGTGGGGATGTTCTCTTGCTCCACGTGTGACTCGGGGGGCAGGACAGGTGTCCCTGCAGCCTGAGGCTCCTCTAGGAACCAAGTCCTTTCCCACCAGGCTGGAGGGGAGAGCTCGGTGGTCCGCAAGCCTGAGTGTGCACAGCTGTGTCCCTGAGGTGCGAACTGTGTTTTAAGCCTTCTGGAGTTGGCCGTGGAGATGCCCTCCTAAGGGGCGCCCGGGGCTTGTCCTGATGGCCAGTGCGGTGGACTTCTGGCAGGTGTGCAGACCAGTCACGTCAGGGCTGGCCAGCCGTGGGCTGCAGCTGCCCAAGACCATCGAGAAGCCCAGTGTTCACAGCGGGGCCACCAGTTCCCAGACCCTCCCCCAGACCCCCAAGCCATACCAGCACACATTTCAAAGGACCCTTGGTCCATGGATCCGACCCCTGGGTTGGGAAGATCCCCTAGAAAAGGGATAGGCTACCCACTCCAGTATTCCTGGGCTTCCCTGGTGGCTTAGCTTGTAAAGAATCCACCTGCAATGTGGGAGACCTGGGTTCGATCCCTGGGTTGGGAAGATGCCCTGGAGAAGGAAAAGGCTACCCATTCCAGTATTTTGGCCTGGAGAACTCCATGGAGCATATAGTCCCTGGGGTCGCAAAGAGTCGGGCACGACTGAGCGAATTTCGCACTTCACTTGGTGCCTACATGCACACTCTTGTGTGAAGTCGGAACCTGCAGGCTGGGACCCCGTGAGGAGACCACCCTGTGGCCAAAGAGATGAAGTGTCACTTCCAACACTGCTGGCCCGAGGGGGTCCCAGGCGCCAGCGACCTCCGGCAGCACCCTTTCTCCAGGCTGCTTTCAGCCCCACAAATATCTGAGGGCCTTGCGCTCTTTCCTGTTTGGTTAGAAACTAAGGGAACATCTGTGACATGGAGGAGAATGACCCCAATCCTTCAACTCCGTCCTGACCCTCAGCTCCATCCCAGAGGGGCAGTCCTGCTGGAGAGATCCACAGCCCTGCCCTCCAGAGCTCTCGTGGCGTTCCTGAGCCCTCAGGGCAGTGAAGGGGACATTCTTCAGAGCCCACCTGGCCTGGAGGAAATACCCCTCCCTTCTCCAGCCCACCTCACAGGCCTCCTGGGACCAGCAGGGATTAGCTTCCTGGAAAGAGATCTAAAACCGTGTGGAATTCTCCCGCATTCAAGCCACAGAGGACAAACTGTGGTCACCGGGACCCCAGGGCCCTTTTTCTTACGTGATGCATCAGACCTCACCGGTGGGGAGAGCCTTCTCAGTTTGGGGGGAAGGATCAACACCCTCAGATTCCCCCTGATGTGACTAGAACAGCAAATGCCTCTTTGAGCAGTGGCACGGCCCACCCTCCCAGCAGGTTTGGGTTTTTACGTTCCCAGCTTAAAGCTGCCGACAGCTTCTTATGCCCTTCTTATTGGCAGAAAGTGTCGTTCCCCAGAGTCACCCGAGAGGGGGTTTGGTTGGAATCGCTTCATCTCTTCACGTCATCGAGCCAGAGACTGAATTTAAACCCGTGGTAGTTAAACCAAGCGCGTCATCACAAGCTGTTAACTCCCCTCAGGGCTTTGAGTTTAGGCAGCGCCCCCAGAACTCTCCTCCCAGCCGGTTCCAAGGAATGACAGTGCCATGACTTCACGCACAGCTGAGCCGCCCCCAGACCCCCTGAAGCCCCTCCCGTCTGCTCAGGAGTGGGGAGGGCCCAGGAGGGGTGGGACATCTGAGGCCACATTCTGCTTTGCCTCTGACCCTCTGCTCAGAAGCTTTCCCAGCTGACCCCCAACCCTCTGCAATAACACCCCACCACCACCCACCACCGCTGAGACCAGTGGCTCACCACCCTGAGCTGTAGCATCTTCTGTATAAGTTCCAGGTCAGCCCACAGCTAAGGTCACATCTCAGGGGCCTCCTGGGAGATGGCGGTGAAAGAGGGGAGCCCACACAAGTGGTCCAGACACCCCACCACTTCCAACCAGCTTCACTCTAGACCCACCTAGCCTGGTATAAATCCCGTCTCTGCCGCTTGCTGGTGACCTTGGGCAATGGTCTTAACCTTTCCGAATCTGTGGGTTCCTCATCTGTGAAATGAGCATCATTTTAGCATCCAACTCATACGGCTTCATTGACTGGTTCTTGGAGAAACGGTTATTTCTGACCATCACCCTGGTGACAGCGAGGCCGTGTCCGGAGCAAGGCTCGCAGCTCCAGCAGCCATGTGGGCATGGGGTGCAGCCCTGGCAAGCCCGAGCCAGGCCCACGTTGCCACCTTCTGCTGCTCCCCTGGGCACAGGGCTGCCTCTCCACACCCCGTCGCCTGCTCTAGACCCCCTGATGCCCGCCCTCCAAGGACACGGCCCCACTGTGGCTAAGGAGTGGGAGTAGCTCTCACTTCCCCCTTCACTCTCACTCTCCCTTCACTGTGAGTGCTCACACCCCGCACTCGGTTCCGGCCACAGCCCTGGACACGGGATGATATGTGTCGCAGAGGAGGACAGTGGGGCTCCAAGGAGCAGGGTGGCCTTACCAGGTTGCCACACTGTCAGTGGCAGAACCAGAAATCTGACCCAAAGTCCAGACCGGTTGGCTCACCACCTTCCATCGCTGCCACCTCGCCATGCGGTGGTGGGGCCGGGACTAGGTGCGGGCGGCCGGGGCCTCCGTGGCAGCCCGGCCCCCTGCCCCCTCCTCACTGATGCCTCCTCTTCTCTTCCTGCCTCCAGTCCCCAATTTTCATCACCCAAATTGGACGGGACCTGGTCTCCCAGACGGAGGAGAAGCTCCTTCAGAAACCCTGCAAGGAACTCTTCTCGGCCTGCGTGCAGTAAGTTCCCCGGGTGCTGGCCTCCCCTCCTCTTTCCCTGTCCGGGGGTCAGGACTCTCAGCCTCCTTGTGGGTCTCCACCCGGTCATCTGGAAAGGGAGCTGCCTCTTGCGTCCCTCCCCTGGAGCACTGGGCACCCGGGGGCAGGTCTTCAGTGCCCGAGGGCCCCCGCCAAGCCCCCCAGCAGCCTGTGTATGAAGGGAAAAGAGCCCAGTGTGCCAAGTGCAGAGAAAACATGTGCTTCAGATGATGTAGCTCCCAGGCCGCTGAGACAGAAGCATATGGAAAGCTCTGCCCCAGTCTGGCTGGTTTGGAAACCCTTCCTGCCCACCCCACCCCCCCACCGCTGCCACCCACCCACACTGCCAACGGAGCGGGACTGCAGGCTGCCCCTGGCCACACCCCACCAACTCATCGCAGGCTGCAGTGGGTGTGGTGCCAGCCGAGCGCCAATTAGGCTCCATCATCTCGCACAGATGTGCTGCGAAGCTCCATGTAGGCACTGGGCTCACAGCCACTCCTGTGCCCAGCGCGCCCTCCCCGTGAGCTGACAGGCAGGGGCACAGACTTACCCACCGAGGTCACAGCAGGTGTGGGTGCACCCTTGTTCAGAGTTCGCAGCCTAGACGTTAACTGGGCACCTGCTGTATGCGTGTCACTCAAGGGAGACCTTGAGAGCAAGAGTGCAATCCTGCCTTCACGGCTTACTGCTGGCGCTCCGTGCACTGTGGGAAGAACTGGGATGTTCTGGGGAGGGTCAGCTTGAGGCCCAGCCCTGTGGCAGGTGCTGGGGAGAGATGACC
>SJYX01012509.1:146248-169206 GCA_006410675.1 Oreotragus oreotragus | reverse complement strand
GCAGAGGAGGACAGTGGGGCTCCAAGGAGCAGGGTGGCCTTACCAGGTTGCCACACTGTCAGTGGCAGAACCAGAAATCTGACCCAAAGTCCAGACCGGTTGGCTCACCACCTTCCATCGCTGCCACCTCGCCATGCGGTGGTGGGGCCGGGACTAGGTGCGGGCGGCCGGGGCCTCCGTGGCAGCCCGGCCCCCTGCCCCCTCCTCACTGATGCCTCCTCTTCTCTTCCTGCCTCCAGTCCCCAATTTTCATCACCCAAATTGGACGGGACCTGGTCTCCCAGACGGAGGAGAAGCTCCTTCAGAAACCCTGCAAAGAACTCTTCTCGGCCTGCGTGCAGTAAGTGCCCCGGGTGCTGGCCTCCCCTCCTCTTTCCCTGTCCGGGGGTCAGGACTCTCAGCCTCCTTGTGGGTCTCCACCCGGTCATCTGGAAAGGGAGCTGCCTCTTGCGTCCCTCCCCTGGAGCACTGGGCACCCGGGGGCAGGTCTTCAGTGCCCGAGGGCCCCCGCCAAGCCCCCCAGCAGCCTGTGTATGAAGGGAAAAGAGCCCAGTGTGCCAAGTGCAGAGAAAACATGTGCTTCAGATGATGTAGCTCCCAGGCCGCTGAGACAGAAGCATATGGAAAGCTCTGCCCCAGTCTGGCTGGTTTGGAAACCCTTCCTGCCCACCCCACCCCCCCACCGCTGCCACCCACCCACACTGCCAACGGAGCGGGACTGCAGGCTGCCCCTGGCCACACCCCACCAACTCATCGCAGGCTGCAGTGGGTGTGGTGCCAGCCGAGCGCCAATTAGGCTCCATCATCTCGCACAGATGTGCTGCGAAGCTCCATGTAGGCACTGGGCTCACAGCCACTCCTGTGCCCAGCGCGCCCTCCCCGTGAGCTGACAGGCAGGGGCACAGACTTACCCACCGAGGTCACAGCAGGTGTGGGTGCACCCTTGTTCAGAGTTCGCAGCCTAGACGTTAACTGGGCACCTGCTGTATGCGTGTCACTCAAGGGAGACCTTGAGAGCAAGAGTGCAATCCTGCCTTCACGGCTTACTGCTGGCGCTCCGTGCACTGTGGGAAGAACTGGGATGTTCTGGGGAGGGTCAGCTTGAGGCCCAGCCCTGTGGCAGGTGCTGGGGAGAGATGACCGTGGGCAGAATCCGGGCTAGGAGGGGGCCAAGGGTCAGCCCTGACAGCGGGTGGGGGGTCCCTGGGCTGCCCCCTGCCCTTGAGGGAGTGGCCGTCCTGGCCCCCGTGCTGGCCCCTGTTCTCAATCTGGCAGGACACAGTCTCCAAGGTTCTCTCACTCTGAGTGTCGCCTCCATCCCCCAGGTCCCAAGCGCCTGGTTTGACTGGTCAGTGGGGCTGCTTTTTAAAGGGAACCAAGCCCAGCCCTGCCTGCAGCCAAGTTCAGAACCCTCCAGGGCCTGGCCTGGGGCCTGGCCCACCACAGGTGCCCAGTAAATTCTACTGCAGGGGGCTTCACTGGTCCTGACCAAATCCAGAGCCCATGCCCCTCGGCCTCTTGCCAAGACACCCTCTGCCTCAAAGTCTCAATCTCTCCCTTGTGCATAAACAGTGCTGGGTTCTCATCTCAGCTCCTGTCCCTTCTTCAGAGAGATCTCCCGGACCCCCCAGGGGCCTCACTTCCTGCTAACTCATGATAACATGCCCCTGGGGTCATTTATTTATTCGTGGTCTGTCCCCCTCACAATGCCAAGGCATTGTGTCCCGGAGCCCAAGCGGTGCCCAAGGCAAGCACTGACTACGCGTCTGCAGGCCAGTCAGTCAGTCTCAGACCAGTTTTGTAGAATGGCCGGGGCCTGGCTCCCCTTCCGCTGTGTCTGTTGGAGGCCCCTGCGTGTCTGCATTTCCAGAGTCTGGAGGTGGAGGAGGCCGGGCGGTGACCTGCTGCTATGGCCCTGCCCACCTGCTGCAGAGTCAGGATGGTGAAGTGTTCATCCGTTTGTCCCCTCCGAGCTAGGTCTGTCCATGACTACCTGAGGGGAGAGCCCTTCCACGAGTACCTGGACAGCATGTATTTTGATCGCTTTCTCCAGTGGAAGTGGTTGGAAAGGTGAGTGCTTCTGGAGTGGCACACCCCACACACCAGTGTGTACAAGCGTGTATGTCGGCAGCATGCGGATATGAGTTTTTCCCGTGACAAGTTATATAGAAATCAGTTACTTCCCTTGGGTGCATGGCTCAAATAAAATGAAGCGTTCTCTTCCTGTTCATTTCTTGAGTATTCTAGAAATGCTCAATGCTTATTGTTGTGCACACACAACACACACACACACATTCAGACATGTACTCAGCATTCTCTGCTTATTTTTTTGGTTCACTGTCTTTGGGAAGCCTTGCTCTGCCAGTATAAAGGGCTGCCATATTCTTACACTGGGACTTCCCAGGTGGCGCTAGCGGTAAAGAACCCTCCTGCCAGTGCAGGAGACATAAGAGACTCAGGTTCGATCCCCGGGTCGGGAAGATCCCCCGGAGGAGGGCACAGCAACCCCCTCCAGTATTCTTGCCTGGAGAATCCCATGGACACAGGAGCCTGGCGGGCTACAGTCCATGGTGTCGCACAGAGTCAGAGGCAACCTAGCTTGCCTGCACATAGTCTTACATAGATGTGCACATTTCTCATGTAACCCACCCTCTATTGATGGACGTTGGAGATTGGTCTCAATTTTGTGTGCCACCTTCCCTAAATAGTGAATAACTATGTACATAAATCTTTTTTAAAATATTTATTTGGCTGTGCTGGGTTTTAATTACAGCCCTCAGGATCTTCAGTTGCAGCTTGTGGGATCCAGTTCACTGACCAGGGATCAAACCTGGGCCCCCTGCACTGGGAGCGCAGAATCTTAGCCACTGGACCATCTTTATGTACTTTCAGAGATACATCATAGATGCTCCTAGCAGAGGAACTCCAGGGGCAGGGCTTTTAGCTGTGAGGGGCGGCCAGATCTCCCTCCCCAACTGCTGCCCACTTCCTAGTCCTGCCCGTGCCCTGGGTATCTGTGTGGCCTCAGCCTCAGCCATACTGTTCTTGGCCTGTGAGAGCCAGGTTTCCTTCTTGTTTACCTTTCATCTGTAATTGTGGGTGAGACAGAGCATCTTTTCACGTCTTTTATTTGCCACCTTATGCTTTTGAACTGTGGTATTGGAGAAGCCTCTTGAGAGTCCCTTGGACAGCAAGGAGATCCAGCCAGTCCATCCTAAAGGAAATCAGTCCTGAATATTCATTGGAAGGACTGGTGCTGAAGCTGAAACTCCAATACTTTAGCCACCTGATGTGAAGAACTGACACATTGGAAAAGACCCTGATGCTGGGAAAGATTGAAGGCAGGAGGAGAAGGGGACAACAGAGGATGAGATGTTGGATGGCATCACCGACTCGATGGACATGAGTTTGAGCAAGCTCCGGGTGCTGGTGATGGACAGGGGAGCCTGGCGTGCCGCAGTCCATGGGGTCACGAGAAGTCGGACATGACTGAGCAACTGAACTGAACTGAGACTCTTCAAAGAGCTAATGCACACACAGCAGTGACTTGGTCAGGCAGAGGTGGCCTCTGTGTGACTGATGAGAAAGGGGAGGCCATGAGTATGTGGCTTGCTGGGTCACCCAAGAGGGGTCAGTGCAGCCAAGGGGGGGCCCCGGCCCAGGCCCCCCGAGTGGTGCCCTGCCCACCACAGCATCCCAGGATTTGCAGGTCAGGGCAGTGTTTGCATTAAAGACATACTGTGGGGACTTCCCTGGTGGTCCAGTGGTTAAGACTCTGCCTTCCAGCACAGGGGATGTGGGTTTGAAACCTGATCAGAGAACTGAGATCCCACAGGGTGCGGCCAAAAATAAAAAAACAATTAAATAAACCCAACATTGTAAACAACGGTTAGTTTGCTCAGTCGTGTCTGACTCTTTGCAGCCCCATGACTGTAGTGCGCCAGGCCCCTCTGTCCATCCGATTCTCCAGGCAAGAATACTGGAGTGGGCTGCCATTCCCTTCTCCAGGGGATCTTCCCCTCCCATGGATCGAACTCGGGTCTCCTGCATTGCAGACAAATTCTCTACCATCTGAGCCATCAGGGAAGCAAATACATTTTTTTTAAAGCCGTATGCGGTGAGCTGGTAGGCAAGGACGGGAGCTCCCCCTCCCACCACCAGGGTTCCTGTGCCAGAGGTCTGGAGCACGTTGCCGTACGTATACACTGTGGTCAGAGAGCCACGAACCCTCCTGCTCCTGCACGTGTTTTGGATCCGTGCTGAGTCCCCTGCAGACGCCTAGGATGCAGACCTGGGGGACACGCACCCCGGAAAAGCTGCACTCGCTGCCCTCCCTGCCCTCTTCAGGGAGATCTGAGGCTACACCCCACCCTATATCCTGGGGGATGTTTGTCTCCACCCTGACCGATGGGGTGACAGAGGAGTAGTGGACGGGCTTCTCTGTTGGCACGTGGCCTGCCTCTGGCCACCTTGCCCGTGCACTTCGTGGCTCCAGGAGCCACCCATGGGCCACCAAGAGCCCACAGCCTGATCTGAGTCCCAGCTCAGCCTCTTCCTGGGGGGCCAGGGCAGGGCTGCTCCCCTCCACCCCTCGGCTTCCTCACCTGTGACGTGGGGATGATAGCAGTGCCTGCCTCGTGGGCGTGGTGAGGATGCGATGAGAGCACAGCACACACCTCAACAAAGCCGGCCTCCTTGGGAGGTAAACGGCTGACTGTCATTGTTGCCATGCGTCGTCACTGAGCGCTTTGGCTCAGCCATCACCACACCTGTCTAATGTTTTGGTGGAAGCAGCTGATCCTGGCGGGGCGCAGTCTGGTGGGGAGATATTCATCTTGCCCCACCTTGCTCCACAGTTTAGAGCCCTAGGCTGTATCACACAACCCCGATCTGTGCCCACCTTCTGGGGTGGTGGCGTGGGCTTGGGATGCCGAACCTGGTCTCCGAAGCAGACTGTCTGGACCCCAGTTCCAACTGTACCGCTGACCAACTGAGGCCATGGGCATCTCATTTCACCTCTCAAAGCCTAAGCGTGCCCGTCTGCCAAATGACTGCAGATTCTCGGGATTGCCTGTGTCCATGAACAGGCTGCTCCGAGCAAGGGGGATTGTTACCACAGAGACCCTCAGAAGGGGCCACACCCTTTATCCTTAGAGTGCTAATGATGACATCTGACACTTAGAGGCTTACAGAGAACCTTTGGATATATATATATCTTTTCAATATCTCCATTTTACTGAAGATGCAAGGCTCAGAGAGGTTGATGGGTTAGCCCTGGGTCACACAGCAATGGCCTGGCAAGGCTGGAATCTGAAGCTCAGGTCCCTGGCTCAAGTCCTTCACCCTTAGTTTATCCAGCATTCTGTTCCAAAGGAAGCCTTTAGCTGCAGCCCCTGGCTTTTACTTTACTTGTCAGAACCAAACACATGAAATAGAGAAATGGACTTTTAAAATTGGTGTGTCGACCTCAAAAGAGTTATGCCCTTTTGAGGCCATGAAGCTGTTGAAACCAGCAAAGCAGGACCCCGGCCTAGAAATGCCCTAAATGACTGACAGCACCCCCGCTCCCCCCACCCCTGCCTTTTTTCTTGCTAACAAGATCATGGCCTGTTGGTGCTGTGCTGTTGAAATATTAAAGGGATTTTTTTCCCTCCCAAGGTTAACCAAGAAATTCCTCGGAAATTGTATTACACTCATTTCCCCCAGCAGAGGAGCTCTGCGGTAATGTCGGCCGACTGTTTGTTCTCCATGTATCGTAAACTGTTGGCCCGGACGCCTTCATGTGGTTTCGAGGGCAGCTGGAGGAAACGCTTCCCAGGGCCGCATGTTGGATGCAGGCGCATGGCGGGTTTGCTCCAGGCCAGGCCGCTTGTGTGCAAGACGCAGAGCAAGGGGGAGTCCAGCACAGGGGCAGCCTGGACCCCGCTTCCTAAAGAAACACCAGGAAGAGGCAGTGAATCACACGTGAATTCCAGACAGGCCAGGGAACATCCAGGAGAACAGCACCTAAGTGAATAGCATGCTGCTGAAGCTGTGATTCCCACTGACACCCAAATCCTCTTCAGGGCCCAGCAGCGAGAAGAGTTTCCATGGGAGATTCATTCAAGAGCCACTGGAGATTCATTGGTCTTTCTCAAGCTGACCCAGTTCTTTGGCCCATTCCAATCTCATGCCAATCCCCACACTGGGGAAGAACCTTGGGGATGCTCAAAGATAGTCCTTGAGAGTCAAGAGCCAATTTTAATATCGTAAAAGCTGCTGCTTCTTACCCATTAATAGATTGATGGCTTTTTAGGTTGTTTCCGTATCTTGACTATTGTGGATAATGCTGCAATGATCGTGAGAGTAAAATAGGATCATATTTATACAAGGAGTATTACTCAGCCTTAAAAAAAAAAAAAAGAAGGAAGTCTTGCCATTTATGACAACAGACCTGGAGGACATAAACCAGCGAGATAAACCAGACACAGAAAAACAAGTACTACGTGATCTCTCTTATATGTGGAATCCAAATGGACTCATAGAAGCAGAGAGTAGAGTGGTGGTCGCCAGGAGCAGGGAGGGGGTGGGAGAAATGGGAGATGTTGGCCCAGGATACAAGGTTGAAGTTATGCAAGATGAGTCAGTTCTAAGGATCTCACATACAACATGCGGACAAGAGTTAACAGTACTGTATCATTTACTGAAAATTTGCTAAGAGGGTGGCTCTTAAGTGTCCTTGGAAGAAAGGAAGGAAAGAAGGGGGGTTGGATGTTAATTTGAGGAGGTGATAGGATATTAGTTAGCTTGACTGGATGATCATTTCACAATGTATGCATACATCCAAACATCAAGTTGTATTCTTTGTCAATTACACCTCATTAAAGCCAAAAAAAGAGAGGGGAAAAAACCTGACTTTTCTTAGCCAAATAGGCCAGCAATGAAAAAACACAGGCTATCTACAACAAACACTAATCTACAAGGTGGAGTCCTTTGCTGCAACTAAGGGGCCATTTCTTTCTTTCTTTACTCCATGAGCCCCACCTTTGCCCCATGATCGGAGGCTCGTCTCATTAGACATTATAAATGGTTTGGCTAGTTAAAATGGGGAATCAAGACTAGTGCCACATAAATATCAGTGGCACTAGTGGTAAAGAACCTAGCTGCCAAAAAAGGAGACGTAAGAGATGCAGGTTCAACCCCAGGGTCAAAAAGTTCCCCTGGAGGAGGGAATGAAAACCCATTCCAGTGTTCTTGCCTGGGAAGTCCCATGGACAGGGGAGCCTATCCAGGGTGCGATCCATAGGGCCGCAAAGAGTCGAACACGACTGAAGCGACAGCATGCGTACACACACACATACACACACACACCTTTTGGCAGAAAGGATCTTCTCCTGTCCTGGGGTTCAAGGGAGTCCAGAGCCCTCAGTCCTTGGTGAGAGAGTAACCCGACTGGACGTGGGGATCAGCAGCCTCTCTGTTCCCGGGAGGCTGGTCTTCCCAGGGCACGTCTGCAGGAAGGAACGGCTTGGGCGCCTGGGGACAGGAGGCGCAAGCTGTTCCGCCAGGCAGGTGTGGACGCAGGGCTGCGGTTTCCTTCCTGGCCTCCGTGGGACACCGAGCCTGACTCCTGGCCCTCTCTCTTCTCCCTGCACCGAGGACACAGCTTCCTTCTGAGTACAGCCACAGGATTTGCATTTGGGAGAGAGAGGGGAACCACAGGGAAAATGCAGTGAGCAGCCTCTGCTCACGTTTTTCAAGCCTCCTGCTCTTTCCTTCCAGTCCAGGGCCCAGGGCGCCCAGCCCCTGAGCCAGGGCTTGAGGGTCGCGTCTGCAGCAGTGGTTCCTGAGGGTCCCCAGGGCGGGGTTTGGAGTGTGTGCCTTGCCCCGCTCAGCTCCTCTCAATGCTGCCCTTGTCTGTTTCTTAATTCTGCATCTTAATGCTATGAGACCTATGCTGGATTTTTGCTTTTCTTCCAGGCAACCGGTAACCAAAAACACTTTCAGGCAGTACCGAGTACTAGGAAAAGGGGGCTTTGGCGAGGTGAGTGAACATCCACATCTTCATGAAAAGTTTCTGGACTCTTGTCACCTTTTCTGTCCCTTCCGGACTGGCCTGAAAAGTGTCCGAAGCAGGGCTTCTGAGCAAATGGCTGGGTCACGCGCCCCCTGGTGGAGAAGGCGGGTGAGGCTGGGGCCTAGGGAAGGTCACCAATGTCTGAGGAAGGGACGGAGGGTGGCTGGATGGAGATGTTGGAGTCAGCCTCAGGCAGGGCTCAAGTCTACAGAAGGACGCTTCAATGTGCATCCTTGATTGTGTTTGGAGGGTGAAGTGGGGACATGAGGGGCCTAAGTATGGCCCAGCCATGCTGTTAATATGCACTGTTATGCTTAACCTGATCTTCCCCAACCTTGTCATTCCTGTTTCAGAGATGAGGAAAACTGACGTTCAGAATGGTTAGGTAACCCAGACAAGGTCACACAGGCGAATAGGAGCAGAACTAAGACCAGAACCCAATGCCCTGGGTCTCATTCCTCTAAATGATACAGTCAGAGTTCCCAGGGGCCTCCCATGACTGCC
Organism: Oreotragus oreotragus; assembly: GCA_006410675.1. NCBI lineage: Eukaryota > Metazoa > Chordata > Mammalia > Artiodactyla > Bovidae > Oreotragus > Oreotragus oreotragus. The sequence goes on along the minus strand of SJYX01012509.1, from coordinate 160,646 downwards.
CCCCAACTCCCCAAATAAGCCTCTCCTACCAGCAGCTGGTCCTTCAAAGTTCCCAGTTATTAGCAGCTGCATCTGGTCAGAAGCTTGGGACAGAGAAAATCTAGGTGCCCCCGAGACAGGAATGGTTCTTTCAGCCTCGGCCAGCCATGTAAACTGGTATAGATGGCTGCTTCTCCACCTCCAAGGGCTTGGGTTCACCTGAGATGGCACCAAAGTCATCTTGAGGGCAGGGCCCTGGGAGCAATGGGTCCATGGCCAGGCCTTGCTCACTCCTGAGGCTGGTATACCCACAGGCCGGGGCACGGCCGGCTCTGGCCGCCGTGGTTCCCAGCCCTGGAGACACTGGCCTGGAGGAGTCTCAGAACGGCTTGGTCTCATGTGCCATTTGCACTTGTCTTCTCTTTTGCCCCCTCAGGTCTGTGCCTGCCAGGTTCGGGCCACGGGTAAAATGTACGCCTGCAAACGCTTGGAGAAGAAGAGGATCAAAAAGAGGAAAGGGGAGTCCATGGCCCTGAATGAGAAGCAGATTCTGGAGAAAGTCAACAGTCGGTTTGTGGTGAGTGTCAGGGCCTGGGGACAGGTGCCCCCACCCCCCCGCCCGGCTCCAGGTGACCGGAAGTGTAGCAGAGCCCCCCTCCAGGTGACCGGAAGTGTAGCAGGTCCCCCAGGGCGTGGGATGCAGTGAGGGGAGTGAGGAGTGAGTTGCAGGAAGGAGCCCAACGCTCCCTCCTTCTCAAGGCAGTTTGGACTGACTGTGTCCTGTCCCTGGAGCTAGGCTGGCTCCCCTCTAGGTGTGAGCTTTTGTTAACACCTCCGTGGAAGAAAGGGGCCCAGCCAAGGAGCTTTGTTTCCGCAAACCCCATAGGCTGGTTTCATCATAAGAGGCCAAAGTGTCAGGCCCATCTCGTTTATACACACCTGTTACTCCGTCCAGGCGAGGCTCTGCTGCAGTAACAAACCAACCCCAAACTCAGAGTAGCTGGAAGAGGCAAAGGACTCCCATCTGAAGTCCTGTCAGATGAGGCGTCCTCCTCCACCTTCCCGCAGGTGGACGCCCCTCCACACCCTCTGGGGGAGTGAGGACCTGGAAGGGGACCTGTGTTTGGCCAGCTCTCAATGTCTCCCCCACTTGTTATTATAAAACATAATATATATATGGGTAAAAAGTCAAACCTCACAGAAGGATGCCAAGTAAACGTAGAAGCCTCCCTCTTGGAGTAACCACTGCAGACATGTTGGGCTTCCCTGGTGGCTCAGACAGTAAAGAGTCTGCCTGCAATGCAGGAGATGCAGGAGATGTGGGTTCGATTCCTGGGTTCGGGATTCCCCTGGAGAAGGAAACGGCAGCCCGCTCCAGTATTCTTGCCGGGAGAATCCCATGGACAGAGGAGCCTGGCAGGCTATATAGTCCACGGGGTCGCAAAGAGTCGTACATGACAGAGACTTTTCACTTCACTTGATACATATACAGATTTTATTAGTTTTAGCCAATGGGATCGTGTAACAAATCTTAGCCTGCAGCATTGCTCCCCTTAAATTGTAGATCTTCTATAACCAGACAGATAGCTGCGCCTCTTTTTTAAAGCTGTGTACCATTCCTGTGTACAGGGAGGAGAGAGGCCGTGACCTGTGCAGCCACAGGTAGAAATCACTTCTGGTTTTGAAGGCACCATAACAGACAAGGCTGCCCCGGGTCCATCCATCCTTCAACATCCCTTTGGTGTGTTTCTGTGGGGATGTCCGGGAGACGGATTCCTGGCGGAGGAATCCCTCTGTCAGAAAGCATGTGCATTTCCCCCAGTTACACCCCCACCAGTTGTGCCTGATGGTAAGCAGCGCTATCCACCCAGGCTGCCTGCATTCCCCAGAACTGGCGAGTTTTGTGAGGGGATGGCCAAAGGGGACAGAAGTTCTAACCACCTGATGCACACACATGCTTTTGTGACTTAAAAGCAACAGACACCATCCTGTCGGGACCCGTGAAAGGTGCCAGCTGCCCCTTCTGACTCTGCTTCCTTGCCTGGAACTGCCGAATTGGATGGAGGGGCAGCAGTGGGGTGCAGGGGGTGGTGTGAAGTGGCTGCAGCTCCCCACGCTAGTCCTCCCGCCCAGCTTCAAGGACCCCTGAGGGAGAGGAGCAGATGCGGGGGTCCCTGGAACCCCCCACACGGCTGTCTTGTGCCCCCAGGTCAACCTGGCCTATGCCTACGAGACCAAGGATGCACTGTGTTTGGTCCTGACCATCATGAATGGCGGAGACCTGAAGTTCCACATTTACAACATGGGGAACCCTGGCTTCGAGGAGGAGCGTGCCCTGTTCTACGCGGCAGAGATACTCTGTGGCCTGGAGGACCTCCACCATGAGAACATTGTCTACAGGTGAGCGGGAAACCCCGGGTCCCCCATCTGAGCCTGAGCAAGTGAGGCCAACGCTTCCATACTCTGAATTGGTCTCTCAGCCTTGCCCTTGAGTTGAGGCCGGGTCTTTGCCCTTGAGTCAGACAGACTCCCACCCTGGAACCGAGAAAGGGAGGGGGATCGCTTGAGAGGGGCCAGGTGTTCCCTCAGAGTCGATGAGGTTGGGCCACTGGTCCCTTCCCACCCAGTACCCAGGAAGCTCAGTGAGTGGAGCCTGGTGGTCTGATCCAGAACCAACCCTTGCAGGACTTCTGTAGGATCCCCACTGAAGCAGGCATCAGACTGGACCCTGGTCTCACCAACCCCAGGACCAAGTGTCCAGATTCTGTGAGCAGTGGCCTTCAGACTCTTCTCACAGGCCTCCTCCAAGAATTTTGAAAATCTGTGTGCCCTCATATGTTCTAAGTAGACACCTAAAATAGTCCATCATATGTTAAAATAGTGGCTAGTATTATTGATGTTTTTAAATTGAACTCAAGTGACATCACATATCTAAAGGTATCCAGTGGAATCTAATTGCTGTAGCAAATTGACCTCCACCATCATGTAACTAGAAGAAAATGCATGAAAACTCTTTAATGGTGAGGAATTTTCTATCCTTCTCTACTTCCTTCGGCCCCCAGAGACTGTTATTTTACTGTAATATACTTTTTGCATAAAAGTCAGTGATCAGCATTCCACTCTGAAATATATGGATGTAGATAAGATTTTTAAAAAATTCTCACTGACCGTAAGGCTCTAAGTGTTAAAGTAATTTCTTCTGTTGAATTGCCGTTATAATTATGATTAGTAGGTCCCACTTCTAATTGGAACTCTGGAGGTTTCACCCCATGGAGTTGGGCACCATAGCAATACGCAGGAGTAGGGAGGAACCTGCTTTTCTTCTGTCAGTTGGGAGAAGAGCTGTTGAGAAAGGACAGGTGGGAGGGGAGATCCTGTAAGATGCCAGGACAAGGCGTTATGATGCTAAGTATCTAGAAATGCATATTCTTGAAGTCCCAGCACATGGGTGACTCTCTCATTCCGCACCCCCACTGGGCACACACACCCCAGTTTGAAGACTTTCGTTACAGGGCTATTGGCTAAGAATATCTTGGGAGCCCAAGGTTTTGAAAATAAGGAGGAATGGTCTTGACGACATGCCCTTCCCCCGCCCCCCACATCTCCCAATATATGCTTTTGTTTTGTTTTCATTCACATGAGAAGAAAGTCAGAAAATTTTCCCTAAGGGTTGAAAAAAGAATCCTCCACTTGATTGTTTTTCTCTTAAAAAAAAAAAAAAGAAAGAAAGAAAGAAAAAGAGAAAAAGACATCCCTCCAAGTTCTAGCCTTTCTATTGATACTAGGGAGGAGAGAACCACGGTGCCTCCCTGGCCCGGCCACTTACCATAGCCTCTCTGTGGGTGTGGGTTCTGTGCCCACTAGCCAGCTGTCTTTCCAACCTGGTGGTCGTCGGTGGCCAATTAATTGAAATGAGGTCTCCTGCCCTTATTTGGAAGGGTTAGCATATCAAAAGCATGGAAATTAATAACAATGGCAACAAAAGTATGTCATAATAAGTAACCACATACAGACCCCAGTTATCACTTTGTGAGCTTACATCACTGGATTTGGGCACATGAACCTCTCCCCATGAGGACAGCTGCCCTCAGTTTAATGAACAAAGCCAGTTGATTGAGAACCAAATCCTCGGTCCAGATACCATGTGTGGCATCTGCGCAACGGCTTACCCAAGTTACACACCCTGTCCTGTTGGTTAGTCTTTAATTCACAGAGAAGAGCTTTTATTAATAAAACCAGACACTTCTGCTGCCTCGCCCCTTACAGTGGAAAGGTTCTCTTTCTCATGAACTTGACCGTGTCTTGTAAAGAGAAGAGAGACCCTGGAGACGGGAGGAGGTGGCTGCATCTACAGCTGTGCCTGGTGGCTATGCTTTCTCCCAGGCTGTAGCTCAGCTGGAGCTGGGGAGAGTGCCAGGCTTCCCGGGGGCCCCATCCCCAAGCGGGTCTTTGTCCTGGAGGTTACCATTCTCTCCCTTACAATTCTCTGACCCAATTCTACAGCTGGGGCTTTGTCCTCAGCAACTTCTCTCCCTTCATTCCCAGGCCTGGCTCTTGCCTTCAGGGCATCCGGAGACCTGGAGGTCTTCCCATCCCTGGAGAAGGGTCTGTCACTTCCCAGCCTCAGGGGCCCTCAGTGCACGGACTAACCTCTGCCTAACTCCTTTTCAGTCACTCTCGCCAGAGTCGAGAGGATACCTGTGGCAAACAACAGCATTTGTTTTAAATTAATACTGGAGGGAGAGAAGTGAGCCCGAGATGGTCTTGACCCAGAAAGAGAGCAGACCTCCTGAGCCCAGAGTTGGGGAGGGAGTACTCAGGCCTGGGTAGCCCACGGGGGTCCACAAAGGTGCTGGTGCGCCCTTGCCACCCAGAGCACTCCCACTCACATGCTGGTGATCTTTCCCTTTCAGAGATTTGAAACCTGAAAATATCCTGTTAGACGATTACGGTAAGTCAGGCAGCGGCCCCGGGGATCCTTTTCCTGCTCTGTAGCTGAGCATCACAACCCAGAGGGAGCAGGAGGCTTCCAACGGAGACTCAGAGATGCTGACCCGGCTCCACGGGAGGGCAGAGGGCATGGACAAAGCTCCTACTTGGCGAAGAAGGACGTGGCTCAGTGGATGTGGCTTTGTGATCTTTCCCCTTAAGCAAATTGTTGCAGTGGAGGGTGGCGGACAGAGAGAGAAAGAGAGAGCCAGCACTGAGTGAGGAGTGGAGGGTTCCAGAGACTCTGGGCAAACATCCAACTCTCACACAACTTCCCTCACCCCATCTTTCTAGTCTGTGAAATGGAAACAGTGGGCCTTGCCCTGACATCTTCAGATGGTGGAGGGTGGAGCTGAGGTTCTGACAAGATACCTTGACGAGTTGTTTTATGAACTGTGCGTGCGTGCGTGCGTGCTTAGTCGCTCAGTCCTGTCGACTCTTTGCGACCCCATGGACTGTAGCCCACCAACCACCTCTGTCTGTGGGATTCTCCAGGCAAGAATACTGGAGTGGGCTGCCATGCCTTCTCCAAGGGATCTTCCTGGCCCAGGGATTGAACTCTGGCCTCCTGCATTGCAGCTGGACTCTACCATCTGAGCCTCCAGGGAAGCCAGCTGTATGTTAGGTGCTACTACTTGGCTGTCATTGTTATTTCCATGTGTGTTTGTGTACACACACATGGATAACAAAGAGCCACCACAGGAGCCCCTCGCGACTATTTAGACTCTAACACCTGGGAAAGGGTTGTCACATCTTCTAACTAAATTGTCCTGTTTTTACAGAGGGAGCAGGGCCAGCTGACCCTGTGCCCATTTTACAGTTGATAAGATTGAGGCTCAGAGGAGCCTACTCTCCAAGGCCCCCCACAAATACCAGTGGGGAGTGGAGACCTTAAACTAGGTCTCCCTGCCATCAAATCCCAGGCCAAGGGGAGGAAAGGGGGGGGAGAAGACCTGGAGAAGAGGTTTGAGTGTGATGCTGTCAGGCAGAAGTCTCAGGGCCCACTGCCCCTGTGTGTATGCACCCAGAGTCCCCAGGGGTTCTTGTTCCCTGCTGGTCTCAGAACCGTGCCTACCACCAATCTGTCACCCCAGAGCTGGAATCTGCATGCTCTCTCGCCTCGCACCATTCCTGCCTTCGTTGGGGGCCCCTGAGCCAGCGGGCTCCACTCAGCTCCAGCCTGTGGGGGGGGCTCCCTGCTTTGGGCCTTGTTGAAATCCAGGCTGGGGAGCGGGTCAGTGTTCCTTCCTGCTGGGTTGGCCACTGGAAGAGGCAGTGCCAAGGCGCACTCTCAGCATGGGGTTATCTCTGCCTTTTGAGGGTCAGTTCTGGCCTGGGAGTTCCAGTGCCACCTCCCAGTCTCTGCTGGTCTGGGCGGCAGGTTCTCCAAAAGGAAACAAACAACCCCAAAGACCAACAAGGCAGAACAGGGAGTTGCTGCCCAAGTTGTTTTGTGATTTTTCCCCTTAAGCAAATTGTTGCAAAATGTGAGGAGAATCTCACATTTTCCCAGGAATCAATCCCAGAATCAGCCAAGGCATCTTAAACTTTGTGATGTTAGCCTTACAAGAAGCCCCTTAGGGCATTTCATGAGGCTGGTCTGCCATCATCCAGCCGAATCCAGGGGTCCTATTGCATCTTTATGTTTTTCTCCCTAAAAGTAATAATTTACCCCTGACCACTGACACCTGACTCTCGCGATGGTCCACAGTCACCCTGCATGGCCAACTGGGTGCCACTCTTCTTGGGACAAATGAAAGGCGAAGGCCCCACGGCAAGTCTAGGGCCCTGCCCAGGGTGGATCAATGTCCGCAGGACCACCCCAGGGACCCACTGACGCTGCTGTCCCCCATCAGGCCACATTAGGATTTCGGACCTGGGCCTGGCCGTGAAGATCCCCGAGGGAGACCTGATCCGCGGCCGGGTGGGCACCGTTGGCTACATGGGTGAGTGTAGGCATGGCTCCCCCCTGAGCTGGGCCCTCGAAGCCGCTGGCCTCTTTGTGCAACTTGCAGAGTAGTCGCGTGGGAGGCGGGAAGTTGTAGCCAGGGTGGGGAAGTGTTGGAGCCCCAGGGTGTCGACTACACTGAGCTCTGCAGCCCCCACCCCCAGCCCCACCTGTGTCTCAAGCCAAACCCCTCCCAGGGCGGTTTCAGAGCCGACACACAGAGTTGCCTGGGGTGTGGGTGTAGTAGGGTTCTGGTGAATTGGCAGACAGCCTTTCGGAGTGGCCTCGAGAGTGAGGAGGTCACTAGGAAGGGCCCGGAAAGGAGAGGAGTGCACCACCTACTGTGTCACAAAGCCCCATTCCAAGGGGGGACCAGCCGTGGCTCCTGCCCTGTGTCCCCGAGCCTTCTCAGAGGCCATTGCCCTGGAGCTACACTGGTCCCCTGGGGTCTGCCTGCCAAATAGGGATATTCCCTGGGCATCTTCCCGTACACCTCAAACACATGCACCCGCTCACCCCAGGAGGCAGGGGACTCAAGAAAGCTCCAAGGGATGGGGACACTTGTCCTCCTCTGGGCTCATGCCAGCAGTCCACGCTGAGTTCTGGACTCTGGTGTTAGAGGGTCCTTTTCAGATTGCATGATATTGGGGGACCCCTGGGGTATGTGTCTATGTGTATGTCGGAGGTATGGATACCAATGTGAATGCTGATGGATGGGCAGATGGATAGATGATCAATAGGTGATAGATAATTGATGGATGATGGAGACCAGGTTAATAAATGGATGGATAGATGATGGATGGATGGATGATGGATGGATAGACGATGGATCGAAGGATAGATGATGGATGGATGGGATGGAGGGGTGATGGATAGATGATGGATGGATGGATGGATGGATAATGGATGGAGGGGTAGTAGATGGATAGATAGATACCTGGATGGATGATGGGTGGATAGATGATGGATAGATGGGGGATGGATGGATGGATGGATGATGGGTAGATAGATGATGGATGGATGATGGATGGATGGATAGATGATAGATGGATGGGTGATGGATGGATAGGTGATGGATGGATAGATAGATGATGGATGGATGATGGGTGGATAGATGATGGATAGATGGGTGATGGATGGATGGATGGATGATGGGTAGATAGATGATGGATGGATGATGGATGGATGGATAGATGATGGATGGATGATGGGTGGATAGATGATGGATGGATGGATAGGTGATGGATGGATGATGGATGGAGGGGTAGTAGATGGATAGATAGATACCTGGATGGATGATGGGTGGATGGATAGATGACAGATGGATGGATGATGGGTGGATGGATAGATGATGGATGGATGGGTGATGGATGGATGGGTGATGGATGGATAGATAGATGATGGATGGATGATGGGTGGATGGATGATGGATGGATGGATGGGTGATGGATGGATAGATAGATGATGGATGGATGGGTGATGGATGGATGATGGGTGGATAGATGATGGATGGATGGATAGGTGATGGATGGGTGATGGATGGATAGATAAATCCATCTGTGCACTCTGTGTGTGCCTGCTTGGGCATCTGTGTCATCTTCTCATGCAGAGTGTCCACACCCATGTGGATACATTCGCCTTCCTGGATGTATGTGGCCTGCCTATCTTCTCTTGCACTTCTCTGGTGAATCTATAATCCATTTAATCAAAAGTGTTAGGGAAGTCATAGTGAGATGCTGCTGGAATTCCAGATACATTTAAAGTCATCTTTACTTTGGGTGGACACACTTTCATTCTTTGAAACGAATATGTGTGCAACACCTACTGTATGCCAGGCATCGTACCTGTTATCAGGCACAGCAGGAAATGAGGTGGCTCACAGTCTAGCAGGGGAGATGTGAAGGGAATGGGTTGTTTTCATCCACCATGGTCAGGCTTCTGAAGCCACAGTCAGAGTCCTTTGGGAGCACAGAGAAGAGCAACCAAAGCAGGCTCCCAGGAAGAGGAGGTATTTCTAGCAGTTGGTGGGCAGGAGTCAGCAGCGGGAAGGGATCCCAGTCCTGGAGCCCCAGGCCTCCTGTGAGCAGTGCCATCACTCCTAATTGCAGGATGTCCTGAGGCCCCATTAGCATCCCAGTCCTGGCCTCATGTGCCCGGCTCTGACCCACCACCAGCTGTCTCTCACATCCCCTGGATCTCCTGCTCTGCCCCCAGCTCCAGAGGTCCTGAACAACCAGAGGTACGGCCTGAGCCCCGACTACTGGGGTCTGGGCTGCCTCATCTACGAGATGATTGAGGGCCAGTCGCCCTTCCGCGGCCGCAAGGAGAAGGTGAAGCGGGAGGAGGTGGACCGCCGGGTGCTGGAGATGGAGGAGGTGTACTCACACAAGTTCTCCGAGGAGGCCAAGTCCATCTGCAAAATGGTGAGCTCCTGGTGAGCCAGACATCGCCCTAGGGCCATGTCCAGGGCCGGCTCCCCTCCCGGCCCCTAGCCAAGAACAGCAAACAGGCAGATGGGAGCAGGGGCAGGGCATGCTAGGGTGTGGGCAATTAAGCCACAAGGTCTGTGGACCGGGGTGTTTGACAGACGCTTCCAGAAGGGAGCCTGGGGTGGGGCAGGGCGGCTCCGTGACAAGGGAGGGGGGCTGCAGTGAGCAAGGAGAGGCACCCTTATGTCCAGCTCTGGGGGGAGGTCAGCATGGGGGAGAAGGGATGCTCCCAGCTGGCCCCCAATATACAAAGGTATCAGGACAGCCCCTACCCTTGACCTTGGGCCTCCTGTTCCTTCCAGCTCTGGGCCCCTGGTGCTGCTCTGGGGCTAGGGGCTGCAGGCAGTGGGTGGTGATAGTTTCGGCCTTCAAACATCATTTAATCATGTTTTCGACCCACTACATGGAGTGTTGGTCACACTTGCTGAGGTCCTGGGCGACAGCATCCATGGATAGAGAATTTGACCCAGCCCCAGGCAGGGCTCACTTGGGGTGTGACCTTTAGTCAGGCTGGTGGGCAGGGGCCAGTCGGGGGGGCTCGAACTCGGACAAAGGATGGGGTGGCAGGACCTCAAAACTGAAGCTGGAGAGAGTCCGGCCTTAGACTGAGGCCCTTCTTGATTCCGGTGGGCCTGCTTCCTTCCCTGCCTGGCTCTCTGGCTTCCGAGTCCCACTTGTGCCCCCTAGGGCCCTCTTCTCTCTGGGTTCAGTACCGCTGTGCTGCAAGCTGCCCACTAATGCCAGCCACCCTCTAACGCCACCCACGCGGGGACAGGAAGGGCCTGAGTGCCCAATGCTTGGCACTTGCGAACCCCCAGGTCCCTTCCTCTGCTCTGCAACTAGAACAGCAAGACCAGGCTCTGACCCTCAGGGTCTGAAATGTGAACATCAACAACCAGGCCAGAGTCCAGAGAAAGGCAGGCCTGGGCAACTGATGAAAAGTAGCAAAGGTCTGCTTCTAGAAAACCCGAGGCTGCACTGCTAGGGGCCCCGGAGCCATCTGGCCAGCTCCCGCCCCCAGAAGGCCGCCCTCCTGGAACCGGCCACCCGCTGCCTGACCACTTCCTCTCACCAGCCTCAGTCTGACGTCACAGAGGCACGGGGAGAAGGAGTTGGCCTAGAGCTGCCATCTGACCACTTCCGAAGAGGAACCATGGATCTGTCATTTGCGTGTGTGAGAGGCCGTGAGGGAGGCATGGCGTGTACGCAGCAAACACATGCCCGGACCACTTGGGCCAGCCTGCAGCTGGGCGGCCCCCAAGGAGACAGGTAGTCACGGCAGCCAGCGCTGGGATGGAGGGACAAGAGGAGCAAGGCAGCAAGAGGCAGGGGAGCGTGAAACTGGGGGGTCGAAAGGGAGCTAACAACACTTGGTTCATATTGCAGCTAGGTACCTATCCGCTGGGACCTAACTGGGTGAGGGACGGAAGGTCAGTGCATCATCAAGTGCCCTGGGTCAGGGTCGGGAATTCAGAGAAGCCGTTCTTGAGACAGCCTAAGAGCAACAGGGGACCCGCTGAGAGGACAGAGAGGCACAGAGGGCCCCCTGCCCACAGTCATCTGCTCGGGGGCACTGCTGTTCCTCTGCTGCCCCCTGGGGGCCACTACAGGGAAGGCGGCAGCTGAGCCTGGGGCTCCAGGCAAACCTGGGCTCATAGGTGCAAATGTCAAAACCAAGGTCCTCTCGTCTTTCTCAGCTAGAAGAACCTCTGGAGCCCTCTGGTCTTGCTCTGCTTCCTTGCAAATGACCCTGAGGTCTTGGAAGTCTGATCTTGGACTTCCATGCCTGTAACCTCAACCCATCTGGTCTGGCAGCCAGGCTCGCCCTGTCACCACCAAGGGACACCAGGCTCAGGACATAGCAGGGCCTGATCGTAAGGAGACCACGGAGGCCCTGGGCAGCTCCAGCCCCCACCCGCTGAGGAAGACTTTTCTATAAACAGCAGTAAAGTTAGTCCCCAGCCCCCATTCCATCTTGGCAGCCACAAGACCCCCTCCACTGCCCCTGTGGTCCAGAAGGGCATGCATCTCATTGTCCTGTTTCCTGGGTCCAATCCCTAAGTCCAGACCTCAGCCCCCACCTTTATTAGGCCCCTGCTGAGTACCAGCACTGTTCCTTCCCCTCTAGCCCTGTATCCCTCTCAGTCTCACCCATCCTTCCAGCCCATCTCTAGTCATCCTCCTCCAGGAAGCCCTCTCTGCCTGCTCCATCCACCTAAACTCACAGCATCTCTCCCTCTTGCTTCTCCTGGTTTATACCTGATATAATATTTGTGAACTCTTGACCTGATGCCCAGGTTGCAAACAGGCAGCATATAGGTGGGTGTTTATTTTAGCTGAACAGTGTTTTAGAAAAAAGTGAATAGTGGGTTAATTGTCAAGATTTTTAAATGGGGCAAAATCGCATAAAAACCTGGATTTTCTGGCTTCTTTTGAAAAAAGCAGAAGCCCCGGACACCTGCCAACATTCCTGCCTGGCAGGAGCTGAGGGACAGCCTGGCATGGCCCACGCAGCCCACCCCTCACCTTTTTACCCTCACTGTGTCATCTGTCTGGCCAGCCCCTGCAGCCTTTGGGGCCTGCAGCCTCTGCGATTTCTCGGAGACAAGCAAAGCCCCAGGAGAAGAGCAGGAGTGGCCCCGGGCCAGCAGTCCATGGGGCCAAGCCTGCCTGGGGGGTTGGTAGACCAAATGGGGCAACACTGTGAGCAACTATCTCACAGCTTCGTCCCTTCAAGGCCTTTCATTCCTTAGTTTGGGGGGAGGGCAGTCCCAGCAAGTCTCCTCTCTAGACCGTGGACCCCAGGAGGCCCCTTGCCTCTCAGAATGAGCATGTGCAGAGGGCACCAGGGCGCTGGTAAAAGAAAGGGCCGGACTCCCTCCAAGGTGCGAGCTGCCCACTTTGATTTCAGTCTCGAAGCAGACACTTAGTAGATTCCAACTGTGTACACGGTGGAGTGCTCAGTGTGGCAGGGAGGAGAAAGAAGCACAGGCTTCCCCTGGGACTGGGGAGGGGGCTGATGCCCTGCAGTCATGAAGATGAGGCCCGCCCCTCCCCTTCCCTTCCCCTTCCCCCTCTCCCCTCCCCATCTTTCATTCATACCTTCCTCCAGTTTGGTCTGGTGGCATGTCTGTTCCTGCAGCCCCTTCCTCTCCTAATAACCTTCCATCCTGCCTTTTGTTTGTGATGAGGACCTTCCTCCACCCCAAACCATCCTTGACTCCCCATACCTCTGTATTAAAATCCCACCTCCAGACCTGGCCTTCAGGACCCTCCATCACTCTCCCCAGCCGGTCCCTTTCACTCTGACCCATCTCTCTCACTCCCATCCTTCCCTCAGACTCAAAGATGAGTGTTCTCCAAGCTCGCCCTGCATACACTGTCACAGGTCCCTCCAGTGCCTTCTCCCCTTTTGAAAGCCTGTCTCAGACGCCCCCTCCCCAGACCACCTTCTGATCCCTCAGCTAACAGCCAGTTCTCATTTCCTTTGCCACCGTGGTGTCGCATCTGCCTTGCCCTGATGGGTCCTCTTAACGTGACTTTGCTGAAGCAGACCCTCAGCATCCCATCTCTCGGCACCTCCTGGGTGCAAGTCTGCAATGCACTTACGAAGCGAGTAAACGAATGAGACAACCCACAGACCAGTCTTTGCCGTTGGTAGCTTACCTGGAGCAGAAGAGGGGGTGCCAGTTCAGCACACATTAGTGGGTGCCAGGTACGTACCAGGCACTGGACATGCAGTCATGGGCAGAGTCAGTCAGGACTCCTGCCCTCCTGAGGGTTCCAGGCATCTGAGCACGCTGGGATCCTGGCACCACAAAGCGCACCGCGGTTCAGGAGAGCCTCCCGAATCAGGGTCGAGTAGTGTCTGATGGGAACCTGGGGTGGCCCAGGCCTGGTGGACGTGAGCGAAGGGATGTCTTGGCAGGCGATGGCTCGGGGATTCTTGTGTGAAAGGCAGGTGATCACAGGCTCTCCAAACCCCCTTGCCCCTCAGGCCTCTGGGCAGGAGGAAAGGCTCCCCACCTGATGTGTCCTCATGGGACTCTCCTTTCGCAGCTGCTCACCAGAGATGGGAAGCAGAGGCTGGGCTGCCAGGAGGAAGGGGCCGCAGAGGTCAAGAGACACCCCTTCTTCAGGAACATGAATTTCAAGCGCTTAGAGGCCGGGATGTTGGATCCCCCCTTTATTCCAGATGTGAGTAGCTCCCCAGCCGGGACTGTGCACTGGTTTACGACCTTCGACTTTGCTAAATATCTGTGAGGGGCCCTGGACCAGGGGCTGAGACCCATGGGCAGGGGGTGGCTCCCATCTGCCAGTAGCAGAGCATCACCTGGTCTGGGGAGGTCTCTTTGCACCCATCCTAGCCTCATCACCTCTGTAAAGTTTTCATTTCCAGATTCCCAAGCTCCCAGAGCCCCTGGGACCCCTCCCCCACCAACCTTGAACTCCCAGAGGGCAGGGCCCGGGTTTGTCTCTGTGAGTCCCTGACCTGCAGCCTCACATGGCCGGTGGACAAGTGAGATGAAAGAGATCAGCAGGGTTACAGCGTCAGGCCCGCAGCAGCACTGACAGCCTCATGTCCCAGTGCCTCGACTGTCCCCATTTTGCCGGCGAGGAAACAAAGGCCTTGAGGGGTTATGTGACTTTCCCAAAGTGCCTAAGCACCACAGCAGGGACCCCAGCCCAGGGCTGTGTGCGGCAGACGAGCCTGCGTGCTGACCCACCACCCCTGACTGGCCTCTGATGTGGGAAGGGCCAGAGTGGTCCTCCTGGGGGCATCCCCGGTCACAGCCTGTGTGGGTCAGTGATGGCAGGAAGGGGCCTTGAGTTCTCATCACCCCAACTGGGGGCCCCTTGGTCCTGCTGAGCCAGGGCAGCCCAGGTTCCCAGGGCAGGGGGAGACCCTGGGAGACCACCCCTGCCCCGCCGCCACCCCCACCCGCACCCCCCCACGCCCACCCCCCAGGCCCCACCCAAATCCCTCCCTCCC
>SJYX01012509.1:104393-145839 GCA_006410675.1 Oreotragus oreotragus | reverse complement strand
GGCCCCACCCCACGCCCACCTCCCAGTCCCCATTCAAATCCCTCCCTCCCCAGCCCCGGGCCGTGTACTGCAAGGACGTGTTGGACATCGAGCAGTTCTCCACCGTGAAGGGCGTCAACCTGGACCACACGGACGACGACTTCTACTCCAAGTTCTCCACGGGCTCTGTGCCCATCCCGTGGCAAAGCGAGGTGAGCACGGTGGGGTCCTCGGCTTCACCCCAAGCAGGGGCGGGGCTGCTACGAGGGCAGAAAGGGACGGCGAGGTGGGTGAACTGGGGCGGTGGCCTGGTGCGGGGTCAGGAGCTGGCAGGGCAGGGAGAGGAGGCCTGTCCAGGTGACTCTGGAGAAGCGTGGCTGGGAAACGGGCAGCAGCTGACAGCCTGAGGGGGCTGACGGAGTCAGGGTGGACTGAGGACAGAAGATGGAGCAGCAGGCAAAACTGCATTCCTCCTTTGGGGATCTTAGTGGAGGGTGAGCCAGCAAAATGCTCCCATTACCGCACTGCACACTGAGGGGTGGAGCCCAGTCCAAGCCGGTTCACGTGAAATAGACGTGATGGGGAGGTTGGCCTGCAGCCCTGGAGTGGGAAAGTGCAGAGCCCTGGGGTGAAGGAGGAGCTGAGGGCGGCTGAAAGATGAGCGCCTCCATCCCAACCTCCGAGGCCGGCTTCTGTCTTCTGAGTGAGGACGGCTCACCAGGCGGTCTGGGAGAGGCAGTGGGCAGGCGGGGAGCTGCAGGGTCTCAGCCCGGGCGAGTGGAGGGCCTGGCAGGACCAGGCTCAGGACCGTGTCGCCCACGGCCAGGCTGCTGGGCTGCCTGTCCCCCGGGATGACCTGGACAGCCCCTCACCCTGTCTTGTGTTTTGACCGCTTCTCTAGATGATAGAAACAGAGTGCTTTAAGGAGCTGAACGTGTTCGGACCCCACGGTACCCTCTCACCGGACCTGAACCGAAGCCGCCCTCCGGAACCGCCAAAAAAAGGGCTGCTCCAGAGGCTCTTTAAGCGTCAGGTGAGACCCTCGCCTCCCACCCCGAGCTGGGTGCCCTGGTCTCAGCTCCAGGACCCAACCCTTCCATAGGACTGAGACAGGCTGGGGAGACGGGGGGTTGCAGCTGCAGCCTGGAGGGACAGGCAACCTGTGCGAAGTGCCTTGAAACCCCCTGGTTGATGGGGTCCCCAGAGCGGAGGGGCAAACCCAAAGTTCACGCTTTGTCAGGCTGGCTCCCCCGCCTCGCGCTGTGGGTGTGCTGGGTTTATTCTGTTGCGCCGGCTGTCCTGCGCCTGCCGGGGCTTAGCAGCACCCCTGGCCTCCAGCCAGCAGATGGCAGCAGCATCCACTCCCACGGGTGGGCAGAAACGTCCCCGGGGTCTGGGGACAAAGCGTCCCTGGTTGAGAGTCGTTGCAAAGGTGACGCCAGTTATGCATGCAAAGATTTGACAGAGGACAGGCGTACCTGGTGTTGGAGAGGCGATCCCCACAGAACCTGGGGGCTCCTGAGGAGGGGCCCTGTAGTTTGATGCTGGGCCTTCCAGCCGGCAGCCAGGGGAGACTGTCCCTCAGGAAAAGGTATTCTTCTCTCAGAGCCTGGTCGTGGATCAAGGGTTGCTGGGGCCAAATGGGAGAAATGTCCCAGGCAGGACCAGGCAGGCCTTCGAGAGAGACCCCTACCCTCATCCCTGCCACCAAGAAGGGGTTAGCCACCATAGCGCCCCCTCCTGGCCTGGCCCTTTAAGAAGTCGTGGTCGCATCCCCAGGCCTGCGAGAGCCCTGGTTCCTTACTCTCCTCTCTCCCAGCCCACCGGAGCAGCCCCTCTCCCCAGGGGGATGAAGAGGTGAAGGCAGGTGCAGCTCTGTCCCCAGACCCTCAGCGTCCCACCTCCCTCCCGCTTAAATAACGGGGAAGAGGTGGCTGTTTGTGGCGCTCCACCGTGGGCCAGGCCCTGTGCTGAGTGCTTTTTGAAGGCGTCTCTTATTTAATCTTCATAAAACTCCAGGCCTCCATTCAGCTATTTGTTCCACCAGTGTGTATTGAGAACCTACTCATGCCAGACTGTTACCTGAGGACTTAAGATTCAGCAGCAGGCAAAACCGAATCCCTCCTTTGGGGACCTTAATGGAGGGTGAGCCCCGGAAGTGCTCCCATCACCCCATTTCACAGATGAGGAAACTGAGGCTAAGAGGGGTTAGGGAACTTGCTCAAGGTCACACAGCCCGTGAGCCCACGCAGAGGATCTGGGATAACAGGGTGGGGAGCATGGATCTGGCAGAATCCAGAGAGAAAATGCAGACTGAGGGCCCAAGTTTGCAGTTTTATCTAGAAACTTCATGAGAGTTTTACCCCCTATTCTACAAACATACTCATCTCCGTCTACTATAAAAATATAATTTTCAAATGCCTCCATCAAGTAAAATTGAAATTCCAGACAGAAATGACCTCCATCTCTGACATGGACAAGCGCCCCAGGACAGCCCCAGATTCTGGGACAGGCATTTGCTATGAAAGCTCACAGTCCAGGTTCAAATCCAGCCCTGACCCCTTCCTGGTTGGATGGTAGCTCACTGATCCTCTCTCAGCCTCTGTTTGCCCACCGGAAAATGCAGGATGGAGATGCTCGCTGCCTGGGGTGGGAAGAGACTTAGTAGGGTGGAGAACAGTGGCCTCAGCACGTGCCCGACAACACCACCAACAGTGGGAGCAGACACCTGGAACTTTCTTCTCCTGGGATGGGATGCTGAGAGACTGCCGGGGGTACTAAGGATGAGCAGCTCATGGTTCCGGAGCTGGGCACCCAAGAGAGCCCTTTGTATACACAGCCTTGTTTCCTTTTTCCAACAGCCCTGGGCACAAGTGGCTCCTACCCCACCCTACAAAGGCTAGGCAACCAAGCAAGTCAGACACTGCTCAAGGTCACTCAGCCAACAAGTGGCACATTGAGGGTGTGAACTGGCAGCCTAACTCCAGGCCAGCAGGTCTAACCATGTAGATATTAATATAGAGGGACCGCCTCCTCCCTGCCTTGGGCTTCTGTGAATTCCATAGCTTCTCCCGGGCACCAGGAGAAGCCTCCGCCCGCAGGGTGGTCTGTGGACCAAGGCCTGCGGGGGGGAACAGAAGGCAGCAGAAAGCAAGAGGGAGGGCTGGTCACCCGAGCCCGTCTCCGGCTCAGGTTCCGAGGCCCCTATGAGGCGAGGGCCCCAGGGCCTGACTGCAATGACTGACTTGCTCTTTCTCCCTTTCTCCTCTCTACTCACCCCCGCCTCCAGCATCAGAACAATTCCAAGAGTTCACCCAATTCCAAGACCAGTTTTAACCACCACATCAATTCAAACCACGTGAGTTCAAACTCCACCGGAAGCAGCTAGTTGCAGCTCTGGCCTGAAGTCCACGGTGGGACCAGCTTGGACCCTTCTTCTTAGAAGCAGAATTGCAACCGGAGGAGCTCCCACCCTGGCCGGCGGGCGGGGAAGCCCTCCAGGAGCCGGGGAAGGAGGCCGCCCACCCCTGGGATGGGGAGCCTCCCAGTTCCTCAAAGAGATTTCCACTCAGGTCTGTGTTTGGAGGCGGCCCTCAAGCCGAGATGGATTGGACGTGTCTCTGGCGAACATTGCAATAGAAATCCAGTCGGATACAACTTGCACGTATTTTAATAGCATCCTAATAACTAGAACTGAATTTTGTCTTTATTATTTTTAAAGAAAAGTTTTGTAAATTTCTCTATTGTCTCAGTTTACATTTTGTATATTTGTATTTAAAAGAAAGTCAGACTTTGAGGGTGTATATTTTCTGTGCAGCCACTGTTAAACCATGTGTTTTAAGACATTTTAGAGGGGGGTTGGGGGGGGAATTTACAACAGCAATGAAAAATGTGACTCAAGACTTCCAGAGCCTCAAATGAGAAGATGTTTTTATTAAATGTAGAAAATGATCCACACTTCACCTTTAAAGGATTGGTTGTATCCATCTCTGTAAGCTTTTCCTCATTGACACCCTCGTTCTGTTGGCTTGTAACCATCTGAATTAAATGCCCAAAGGCACACTGAGACATCACCCCAGCCAGAATATCTTCCACTGGGTGCGTGGAGTCACCTGAGCTCTGCTCCATCAAAACATGCAGTTTCCCTTGGGGAGCGCACGACGCCCCCGTTGCACCAGGCTCGACCTCCTCTTCCTTCTGAGAGGTGGCCACAGAGCTGAGCGTCTTCAGCACAGTGGTGTCTAGGCCTCTTTCTTTCTGAGCAGGTTCTGACTGCTGGAGCCAGTATGTTTTCAAGAGTCTTGCATTTCGGGATTACTTTTATCTATTTTAAAGAGACACATAGCAAAGATAAGTAGTCGTGGAACCCCAAGAGTCCCAAGCCCTTCCGGCCCGTGGAAGCATCAGGGGGCAGAGGTCTTGGGTTTGTAGAGGGGAGAGGTTTGCCCGGGGCCTCCAGGCACATCCCTTGAGTATACGGATCAGAGGGTCTTGAGAGCTTCGAGGGGCCAGGTGACATGAATGGATGGATGGATGTGGTTGGTTCTCCAAGCAAATGGGAGAGGATGGGCCACCGAAGACGCTCAGGACTCACCATCCCTTCTGGGCGAGAGAGGGAAGAGGCACGTATTACCTGGGTATCTCAAATCTCCAGGCACAAGCAGCCCCAGGACTTGATGGCTTTGCCAGCCCAGGGCCTCTAAAGAGCCCTTTGAGCATGGCCGTCCAGCCCCAGGTTGCCTCCGGCCTTCCCCCGCTGCCTTCACAAGATGACAAGGAGCAAATCTGCCTTTGCCTCACCTCCCGAATGGGGTGAAAGGTCAACATCCCATGCTCCCCTGCCTGCCCAGTTGGCCTCGGTCAGACCTGGTCTCAGCCACCAGGCAGCTACCCAGGTTTCTCCCACTGTGGGCCCTGTACTTCCTTCTGCAACATCTCCCATCAAAATACAGATTCTGGGCTCCACCCCAAACCCACAGAATGGGGGTTCTCTGGGAGTAGGTCCAGGAACCCGCTTCTTCAGAAAGCTTGCCAGGTCATTTTGCTGCACCCCGGAGTGTGAGAACCACTGCCTCAGGCCACCCATGGGGCTTCCGATTCTCCTAAACATAACTTCTCTAGGTGACCAGGCAGCTTTGGAGCCTGAGGTTTCAGGAAGAGAGAGAAGCCAGTGCTTCAGCCTTGTGAGCAGTTCCCATGGTCCTTCCCCAAACCTTGCCACTGGGTCTGGGCGCTAGACAGGCGCCTGACCTTTGCAACTGACCATTTTGAGGCCATTTTACAAGCAAAGAGGAGCCAGGAAACAGCTGGCCTTCCCTCAGATCCCTTTAACACAGTATTATTTTCTTCAAGACCAGCTCATGTCTCCAAGGCTGCTTCCCTTCACTTTCCTGGGCTTAAACAGCCATCCTGATTTTTTGCTGAGGAAGTGGAGCTCTTTGACCAGTATTTTAATATCCTCGAGCTCGGACTGACCTTCCTTTCTTAATGGAAAGAGGGACAGTCATCCCGCTGGAATAGTCACCAGCCCACGCCACCACCCTCCTGTCCAGAAGTTTCATTCATTTTGCCGCATTCACAGCGACCCAAGCTTTTCCAAATCGACTGGTGTGCAGAAGTCCGTCTCTTTGCACCTCAAAGCCAATGCACTGTCGGTTTGCATTAAGCATCCTCAAGGAGCAAGAAAGAAAACATGAATCAGTGTGTTTCTACGTTGTGAGAGCAGAGATGCTGAAAGCACAGAGCTTTGAGTGGCTCTTAGAATCACAGGCGTCTTCCTTCACAGTCACTACCTGCCCCCAAGCGCCCAGAGGACAGAGTCAGACTCGCTGGCCTTTGCAGTCCTGCTCTTCCTTTAAGCCCATTGCTCTGTACAGAGAAGGGGTATCTTCATTTAGAATAGTGCCTGAAAGTCAGCCCCCTCCCCTTGGGGTACCCACAGGTCCTGCCCCTGGATGCCCCGACCCTGCACCAACCCCTCCCCCCCCACACACACACACAAGCTTCTACTCTGGCTTGTTTTCTATAGCTGCATTTTTGTTTTTTAAAGATTTCTTTTTAATTAAGAAGAAAACTTCCTACTACCCACCTGTCCAGGATGAGGCATATTTGGACAGTGAGTGGATTTAAATTTTTACTGCATTGAAGCTCTTCATGGAAGAGCCTTTCTTCCTCCAAGTCGTGATGTTCTTCTCACCAGACCTCGCTGACTTTGTGCCTTCGACATGAGACGCAGGGTCTCGCAAAAGCGTCTCTGCTACCACTTTTCAGGAGACAAGCCGCTGTACCCGGTGGGATGGGGGTGTTCTCTCTGCCATGATCACCATGACTCAGGAGTGTTTCTCAAGCCCCTGGCGGGGGCGCTCTCCCATAATCTCACTCTCCCATAAGATCACTCTGCCATAAGATCGCTCTCCCATAATAAGATCACTCTTAAGATCACAAAGACCCAACCCCACCTTCCTGGAGGATGCCACCACCTCCCACAACAACTCATCCTCTGATCTTTCTAGGCCAGATCATCACTTTGAAAACCACGAGGCTTCTTGCAAGGGCAGCTGGCTGGCACAGTAGCCAAGCGTTACTCTGTCTTGGGCAGCCCCAGGAGGGCTTCTTTCCTGAAATGCACTGCTCTTGGCAAAGGGGAGCCTCCGTCTTGGAGGCCACGCTCCCCAGAAGCTCACAGTGGAGTCTGGTGTGTGCACGCTTCTCAGGCAGCCCATGGGGGCAGGTGGCAGTGAGTTCTGAGATCACACGTGGGGACGCAACCTTGGCATCCAAGGCACAGGTGGGATGCGGCCACCTGCCCCTGAACCCAGCAAGTGACGGTGAGGGCCTGCCCTCCGAGAGGAAGTGGGTGTCCATGCCATCCCAAGGTGCCCAGCTCACCGTGGAGGCTCCTCATCCTTTCACACCCTGTCCTCCCCCATCCCTCAGAGTTTTCCCACCAACTTTCTCACGCAAACTGCTGACCCAGACCTCAACACAGAGGGAGCCCCGCAACCCCCTGAACTGGGCACCCTAGGCCTCGGCCAAGGGGAACAGCTGCCTTGCCAACCATCAGCAGTCCCCAGAGATGAAGAGGGGATGCCAGTTGGGGTGACGCTGGGCTCGCCTCTTGGTTTGCTGTGAGCTTGTGTACCTGGGGGCAACCCCTCTGGTCGTCTCCTGTTCTGTAGCTCCACACTCTGAAGTAGGACCTCCTAACATTTTAACCTTTGTACAGAAAGCATGTGAAATCTTTGTGCATCTCCAAGCACAGGGCTGTGAGTCACGAATGGGAGAGAGCTCACGTCTTTCTGATCACAACAGACCGAGACAGTGACACTTCATCCCCTGAGACCCCTTCTATACCTACAACCAACCAGCCCAGCTTTCCAAGCTCCAGCAGGTGTGGGTGCTCATCACGTCTAACTTCAAAGGCTTGTGCTATGGACAGTGGCTAAAACTTTGGAAACGCTAGCTCTCCTTTGGAGGGAAAGACACACCCCAAAAGAAGAATCTAGACGTCTTGTTCTGGTGCATCACTAAGTTATTTTTGTAATAGATCAGAAGCAAGTGTTCTCAATTAGAAGAGCTTCGTGGCTGTTGGTAGTGCAAAAATAATAATCCTTCTAGTATCCAAAGGTTTTTTTATTTTTTTTCAGGGAAATTTTAACATTGATGAATAAAAATAGTTCCATTTTGGAGGTCGTTCCTGAAGATACCGGCTTTTGTTCTCCTGCCACTCTGAATCTTTGTATGTTTCCTCGAATATGTCACAGTGCTGCTGTATCTAGATCGAACCACTGTTGTTTTGGGTTTTTTTTAAGAGAAATAAATTCATTAATGAAAACATGGCTGCATTCTTTCCTTCTGAGCTGTTTTGTTCCTTCTGCCAAAGCCAGCTGCCCCCAAGATGCCAAGACCTGCCGCTTCGGTCTGTGAGTTAAATTTTCATCAAGTGGATGGTTCAGCCCCACCCAAGGCTGGCCCTGTACTGACCATCCGACCTGACTATAGCCCCACTCCAGGGGGCAGGGCCTAAGGAGCCCTTTCTAGGCTGTTTGACTTCTGATCTCAAACCCAACAGATGGCTCCAGAGTGTTCCTCCCACATGATACCAGGCAGGATGGGGTGAGCGGGCCCAAGTCAGTGCCTGCACTCCAACGTCGGATAAGGCACCTCCCCTGGCAGGTTTTATTAATACCCGACAGAGGCCATAACTCAGAGGTGGGCTCTGCAGACAGGGCCTCTTCTGGGCTTTCAGCCTTCACAGAGCCACACATTAGAACTGGTCACCAGCACAGCAGGATGGCCTTTGTGCCTCTGAACCCAGAGTCCCAGTCTAGGCCCCGAGACCCCTCAGTCTCCCTCTCCACCTGCTTGGCCTAGTAGGACAATAAGCAGGATTTTGGATACTAAGTGGGCTTCCCTGGAAGCTCAGCTAGTAAAGAATCCACCTGCAATGCAGGAGACCCCAGTTCCATTCCTGGGTCAGGAAGATAGCTGGAGAAGGGATAGGCTACCCACCCCAGTATTCTTGGGCTTCCCTGGTGACTCAGCTGGTAAAGAATCCACCTGCAAAGTGGGAGATCTGGGTTTGATCCCTGGGTTGGGAAGATCCCCTGGAGAAGGGAACAGCTACCCACTCCAGTATTCTGGCCTGGCGAATTCCACGGACTGTGTAGTCCATGGGACCGCAGAATCAAACGTGACCGAGCGACCTTCACTTTGGGTGCTAGCAACCCTTTACTGACCATCAGTAGGACCTNGTTTGATCCCTGGGTTGGGAAGATCCCCTGGAGAAGGGAACAGCTACCCACTCCAGTATTCTGGCCTGGCGAATTCCACGGACTGTGTAGTCCATGGGACCGCAGAATCAAACGTGACTGAGCAACCTTCACTTTGGGTGCTAGCAACCCTTTACTGACCATCAGTAGGACCTTGAGTGGCCACTTATCACTGAGCCTCAGTGGCTTCATGTGTAAAATGGAGTAACACCTGCCAGGAGTGGAGGGTGGAGTGGAGGACTCCTGAAAGATTCAGGAGGACTCTGTGATGCTCAGAGCAGAGGCCTCTGTCCTGGAGGACACAGCCGCCCTGGCTGTCTTTGGTTCTAGAACAGGGTGGGGGTCCTAGACCCACACACATCAGCCCCTCACAGCCCCAAGGAGAGCTGCTTTCAGCCCCAGCACCTGGTGAGGGAGGCCCTGAGCTGGGAGTCAAGGCTTGAGCGGCCTGCCTCACAGGGACAGTAGGAATCAGAGTCATGCTGTCCTCCGGCTCCTGGAGCAGGGTCTGGTGAGCAATAGGGATGGGGAGGGGAGGGGAACCTGGTGGGCTAGGCGANGAGCTGCTTTCAGCCCCAGCACCTGGTGAGGGAGGCCCTGAGCTGGGAGTCAAGGCTTGAGCGGCCTGCCTCACAGGGACAGTAGGAATCAGAGTCATGCTGTCCTCCGGCTCCTGGAGCAGGGTCTGGTGAGCAATAGGGATGGGGAGGGGAGGGGAACCTGGTGGGCTAGGCGACCTCACCTGGAGAGAAAGGAGAGCAGGGAGCACGCTGAGACTCTGAACAGGGGTCCACCATGGGGGTGGGGAGCCCCTGCCTCACCTGCCGGGGGCTAGTCTCTCGGTGGCCTCGGCATTTTCTCTGGGACCTTCTCCCGCCGCCCCATGAACCCTCCTGTCTGAGCTGGCCCCGCAGGCAGACAGAGGGCCCGAGAGGGAAACTCCAGCCTCAGGCCCCGGCCGCCCCTACCACCCACACCCTCTGCCCAGTGACTTGAGCGCTTCCAAGGTAGACGGGGCGAGCCGGGGGGCAGATGGTGTCTCTCAGTCCCCTCCCTCACTACAGACAGCCATGGATTTGCTAAGTGTCCTTGTGACTTTTGACAAAACATCCTCCAACTAGTTCATTTCCAGGCTCCAAGTGGACACCCCCAGGCACTAAGGAGCTTGAGGCTGCTATCCTCTGGAACAGAGTCTATGGGGTCACAGGACCGACCCGACACCCCTGGAGACTGTACAGAGGAAGGAAAGAGAAGCCCGTGAGGACAGGCACTCAGGCAGCAGCAGGTCAGGACTCCTGGCACCACTTTGCCCAGCTGTCCCTCAAGCCAAACACTGCCCGGATGGGGTCTGCTGTGGGTAGGGGCAGAGAGACCACAAGAAGGAGGCCTGTTCGTTTGGCTAGAGGGTGAGTGCTTGCCCTACTCAGTCAAAACTCAGATAAAGCCTCTGCCCTCTTCAGCTTCATTCCGGGGGCCATCAGCCCCCTATTCCATAGATTAAAAACCAGGGGGTGTGGAGACTCAGGCCAGTGCCTCTCACCTGAGGGAGCACAGCCTTACCTGAGCCCTTTGTAAACCACAGACTCTGATTTACTAGGCCTGGGTTAGGGTCTGCCTGCCTAACAAGCTCCCAGGAGAAGCTTCCGGTCCACGGGCGACTGTTGAGAAGAGAACTTCAAACTGGAACGTCAGGCCAAGGTCTATAGTCAAGCCAGGGCCTACGTTCCCACCAGTGTCCCCTCAGGCCCTGCACTTGGAGGTATCGATGTCTCAGGGAGACTCGGATATGTTTGCCTGCCCTGAGTGGGGCTCACACTAGTGCTTCTCAAGGTCTGGTCCCTGGGAGCTCAGGCAAACGCTTACCGGCCCCCACCCAGGCCCGCTGAGTCAGAAACTCTGGGTGGGACCTGGTAACAGGCCATCCAAGTGATTTAGGACACACTCAGGTTTGAGGGCCACTGATTTACAAAGTGCTTTCATCTCCCTGAAATCTCGCTGAAGCCCAGGGTCTCCCTGTGGACAGCTTGTTAAGCTGAGACATCCTGGGTGAGGCTTGCATGTATAAAAATGGAGATAGTGCATGTGGGCTGACTGCCTTGGTTCTCCAAAAATGGGAGCAAGGGTGCAGTGTGTTATCGTCTTGCCTTGTATTTTAAAAAATGAAGGGATAAGCCAAAAACTTAAAGAAAAAAATTACCTAAAGGGAAAGGTATGGGGGATGGGGTGGGGAAACAGGTAATAAAAGCCAGGCCTCTCTGAAAGTGCCTGTCTTGTAGACTTGACTTGGAAAGCCAGGGTTCAAATATAAAACAAGTCTGGAGTTAGTGAGGGGAGATTTTTGTCCAAAAGGGTTCTTGTGAAGGAGGAAAGAAGGGATCATTGCAACAGAGGGACGGACGACATCTCAGAAGAGAGGCTGCTTTGACTCTGAGGCTTGCAAGGGCTCAGGTTTTGGGTATAAAGGAGGTTTTCATTTAGGAGGGGAGTAAACAAGCCTCTTCTCACTCCACTCCCCCACCCTCATTCTTTCCAGAAGAGGATGCTTTACCAAGAGTCCAGCATGTTCTCCAAGGGGCTGCATGCTGGCTCGAGCTGAGGGTGGGCCAGAGTTCAGAATCTGGAGGAAGGGGAGAAACAACCAAAGCTGGACTGATGGACATTTTGCTCTGATGGCCAGTAAGGACCAACATTTCAGCTATGGTTTGGGAGGCAAAGATGGGAACTTGAAGGGGCTGTGTCTGGCCTTGTCCTTTACAAACAGTGAGGGCATCCATGGGTCATACCTAAGTCATGTGGAAAAGAAGGTTCTTTGCAGTGAGATATTTTGGGGTTTTTTTGTTTGTTTTCAGAATGCAAAAGGGTGAGGGGGTATTCCTTTAAAGTCACTGTTTTTCAAGAGCACAGGGGTCAGGTAAAATTCGACACTGTCACCAGCAAATGCTTTAGATGACTGTAAAACAAAACTAAGATTTTTTTTTTTTTAAAGCATTTGCTAACAGTGAGAATTGGACATGGAACAACAGACTGGTTCCAAATCAGGAAAGGAGTACGTCAAGGCTGTGTATTGTCACCCTGCTTATTTAATTTCTAAGCAGAGTACATCATGTGAAATGCCAGCATGAATGAAGCACAAGCTGGAATCAAGATTGCTGGGAGAAATATCAATGACCTCAGAAATGGAGATGACACCACCCTTATGGCAGAAAGTGAAGAACTAAAGAGCCTCTTGATGAAAGTAAAAGAGGAGAGTGAAAGAGTTGGCTTAAAACTCAATATTCAGAAAGCTAAGATCATGGCATCTGGTCCCATCATTTCATGGCAAATAGGTGGAGAAACAATGGAAAGAGTGACAGACTTTATTTTGGGGGGCTCCCAAACCTCTGCAGATGGTGACTGCAGCCATGAAATTAAAAAACGCTTGTTTCTTGGAAGAAAAGCTATGGCCAACCTAGATAGCATATTAAAAAGCAGACACATTACTTTGCCAACAAAGGTCCGTCTAGTCAAGGCTATGGTTTTTCCAGGAGTCACGTATGGATGTGAGAGTTGGACTATAAAGAAAACTGAGTGGCAAATAATTGATGCTTTTAAACCGTGGTGCTGGAGAAGACTCTTGAGAGTCCCTTGGACAGCTAGGAGATCCAACCAGTCCATCCTAAAGGAAATTAGTCCTGAATATCATTGGAAGGATTGATGCTGAAGCTGAAACTCCAATACTTTGGCCACCTGATGGGAAGAACTGACTCATTTGAAAAGACCCTGCTGCTGGGAAAGATTGAAAGTGGGAGGAGAAGGAGATGACAGAGGATGGGATGGTTGGATGACATCACCAACTCAATGGACACGAGTTTGAGTAAACTCTGGGACTTCGTGATGGACAGGGAGGCCTGGCGTGCTGCAGTCCATGGGGTCGCAGAGTCGGACATGACTGAGCGACTGAACTGAAAGATCAAAAGACAGAATAAACCTATCTGGATATGCAGTTGGTAGTACAATCACCGGGTGACTTTGAAACTGAGCAGGGCCCCGTGGGGCCCTCTCAGCTCTAAAATCCCCTCCGTGTCCCCTGTTTGTAGAAAAAGATGCCTAGACCGTCCCCTAGTTCCAAAGAGCAGGCTCAGGCAGTTAAGAGGACAACGCAGAGTCGGACATGACTGAGCGACTGAACTGAAAGATCAAAAGACAGAATAAACCTATCTGGATATGCAGTTGGTAGTACAATCACCGGGTGACTTTGAAACTGAGCAGGGCCCCGTGGGGCCCTCTCAGCTCTAAAATCCCCTCCGTGTCCCCTGTTTGTAGAAAAAGATGCCTAGACCGTCCCCTAGTTCCAAAGAGCAGGCTCAGGCAGTTAAGAGGACAAAATCACAGGAGTTTAGCTCTCCTGAAGGGATGAAGATAACAATCTAGAATATATTTGAGTTGTTTTCCAAAAACTAAGAGCCCCCAGGTGGAGGATGGTGTCTACACCTGGCCACGAGCACGTAGACCCCACACTGGCTGGAACCAGAAGGATGAGATTCAGGGACGTCACTCAGTTACCTCACTACCAACCAATCAGAAGAAAGTCCCACTCCCTACAGCCATCGTCCCAAGATTTGCTTTTAAAAAGTCTTTCCCCAAAAGCCATCAGGGAATTGGGGTTTCCTGAGCACGAGCTGCCTGTTCTCTTTGGCCCCAAAATGAATCATTCTCTGTTCTAAACTCCAATATTTTGGTCGTTTGGCCTCGCAGTCCTGAGCAGGAATGAAAATTTTCTAGCTACATTTTCCGACCAGCATATACATGGTCAGCAGTGTCTGCCCCCCACCCCCACCGACCCCATCACATAAGCAAGTGCTTAGCTCCTATCTCTCCCCAGATTTCAAGTTAGTTGCTTGTCCTGCAGCCTCAGTTCTCTGACGGGTTTAAAAAAAGTTGCTGTTTGCAGTTAACCCAGCTCGTCTCCCGTCACAGGTGTGAATTATACTGTGTCTTGCTCTCCGCGGAGAGGCTGGAAAATACTCTGAAGGCTCTAGTGTATCAAATCCAGACAGTGGGTCATGCTCCCTCACAGGAATGCGGGCTGGGTTTCTTTCCCAGCCTTTGCAGTCAGGAGCGGTTCCAATGGTGACACCAGACCCCACTGAAACCAAGGAAGAGCAGAGAGGGGCTGGGCCACAGAGGGCAATTCTGAAGTGGCTCTGGGCTCCGGAAGATTCCTGGGCCAGACAGGGATGCTGGGTGTGCCAGACCAGGGAGGAGAGTGGCCCCTTTCACTAGTGACCCCCAGGGTGGAGAAGAGGGAGAAGGTCTTTCTGTCTCCACACCTGCTGCTGCTGCTAAGTCACTTCAGTTGTGACTCTGTGTGACCCCATAGACGGCAGCCCACCAGGCTCCCCCATCCCTGGGATTCTCCAGGCAAGAACACTGGAGTGGGTTGCCATTTCTTTCTCCAATGCATGAAAGAAAAGTGAAAGTGAAGTCGCTCAGTCTGTCCGACTGTTAGCGACCCCATGGACTGCAGCCGTCCATTGGATTTTCCAGGCAAGAGTACTGGGGTGGGGTGCCATTGCCTTCCCCGGTCTCCACACCTGCTTCCTTCTAATTCATTCTCAAAAAGCAGCCAGAGAGAGCTTTGAGCTTAGTTAAAAAGTACTCCTCTCATCAGCTTTCCCCCTTATAATTGTGACTTGAGGAATAAGCAGGCCTTCCCCCCCACAGCCAGGGTTTGCCCCAAAGTGAAGACTCACACGTCCTTACACAGGCTGCATACAGAAATGGGGTGGGAGGGACAGGGGATGCCACGGACAAATTAACCAGCTGCCAGTAGAGAAAACACTCTCATTTCGAAATTCCTGCCAGAGTCTGTGTATCCGGCAGGGCCCTCCAGTGTGAGGGCTGCCGTGGGCCTCCGTCCTGCTCGCTCCACCTGTGGCTCCCTGGCCTCCGTCTGGGAGCTGGAGAAAGAGGCAGAGGCTGCTGGACATCACTGAGTCAGGACTTAACCAAGGGCAGAGGAGTCTGGGTGCTCGACGTTTGCAGGGAAAGAACAAGCAGTGAAGATGGCGACGGCCAGGCTCTCCCGCCCCACAGCCTGTCCCTCTCACCCGAGTCCTGTAAACAGTGAGTTCGCCTGGTGATCTAACAGCTGAGAGCACTTACAGCGCTGCACACGCGTGTCACGATGCGCTGGCTTGGCCACAGGCTGCGTTTGCTCTGCCTGTCTATATAAGCTTCACCTGAGACCCTCTCGACACCGCACCAGCTGTATTAGAGAACAAGCATGTCTGCAGTTCCTAAGGCTCCTCGAATCTTCTTCCAGCTTCCCTGCTTATGGCTTGCCTACCCTGGGTTCAGCAAACAATGTGAACAGCGAGAGGGCTGGCATAGTGGGCAGTGAGACAGAGCGAGATAATGTTGTATCACAAAGTCCCCTTCCTGGTTATAGACTCGGGGTGCCTGGCCGCTGGGAGACGGGGGAGTGGCTGTAAATAACCGGTCACTAGTAGAATGGTCAGGCCATTTAAGATGGCTGTTCTGGGGCGTCCCTGGTGGCTCAGTGGTGAAGAATCTGCCCATGCAGGAGACGTGGGTTCGATCCCTGGTCCGGGAGTGTCCTACCACGTACTGGGGAGCAGTTGGGCCTGTGAGCCACAGCGATTGAGCCTGAGAGCCACAACTGCTGAAACCTGTGTGCCCTGGAGCACGTGAACCACGAAGCAGGTGGAGGGGAGCCAGCAGCGAGAGGCCCACACTTACTGCAACTAGAGAGGGGCCCACGCAGTAACAAGGACTCAGCACAGCCAAAGAAATAGGATATTTTTTTTAAGTATATATGTTTTAAAAGATGGCTGTTCTGTTGCTCTCTGTGAATCCTCTGCTCACCCAGGCCCTGCCTCACTCACATGACTATCCAATTCTCTTAACTATACAGCCTGGTAACCGGGCCCACCTGACGTCAGTTCCCTCATAAATGGAGCCTCTTTCTCCCTTAAGTGCCAAAGACTGCTGTCATGTTCTCTGCACACACTGGGGTGTTGCTCTGGGTGTTGCTCTGGTGTTGCTCTGGGTGTTGCTCTGGTGTTGCTCTGGTGTTGCTCTGGGTATTGCTCTGGGTGTTGCTCTGGGTATTGCTCTGGTGTTGCTCTGGGTGTTGCTCTGGTGTTGCTCTGGGTGTTGCTCTGGTGTTGCTCTGGGTGTTGCTCGGGTGTTGCTCTGTGTAAGAGTCCCCATCCCATTAGCCACTGAGGTCTCTCTTGCTGTCTCTGGGCTCTTCCGTCTTGAGGCTGGGCAGCTACAAGGGGTTCAGGGCTCAGCCCAACACCAGTTCACACTCCTGGAGGCAGGAAGAAGGGTCTAAAGGAGACGTATTTTTGTGCGAGGCTTGCCTGGGGGACTCGGTGGGCACCATCCAGGGAAAGCGAGAACCCGTCAGGGAGAACAGGCATGCTAAACCCCCTGAGGGGGAGAGAATGTTCTAAGAAACTCAGACTCTTCCGTAGGCGCCAGGGTCTCAGACTGCCCTTGTAGATAAAGGTTACTAAGTCAGGCAATAGGGCCAATCTCCTGTCGAGGCCGAGTGTTTGCAAAGTGGGAGGAGGGCTGGATTGGCTCTGGGGCCCAGGGGACAGTCAACCTTGAGCCAAGGCTTGGGCTGAGGGGTGTCCCCTGGGGAGCCCTCTGGGGAGATCTGTGTGAGTCTTTAGGCTATGGGGACATTTGTTTTGTTTTTGACTGTGCTATGAGGTTTGTGGGATCTTAGTTCCCCTACTAGGGGTTGAACCCCCGGACCCTTGGCCGTGAGTGAGAATGTGGAGACCTGACAACTGGACCACCAGGGAATTCCCTGATGGGGACGTATTTTAGGCCCACGTAAAAGCTGTGTCCTCTGACTCTGTGACGTCTGTGTCCTGCGTTCAGGAAATTCTCTTCCAGATGTAGGGCCCCATGCTAGGGTGGAGAGGAGACAGGGATTTGGGGTCTTCCTCACAAGGCCCCTCTGAGGCTGCCTGGTAGAAGAGGCAGCATTCAAGCGGTCCAGGAGATGAGGCCGGAGTCAAAGAGCAGAGGGGCCGGAGGCCCGGGACAAAGACGACTGAGCGTGGGAGGGGCCCTGAGCGGGAAGCATCTGCTCGGTGGGTGGCACCCCCCAGTGCCCCAGCCCTTTTCTGATCTACTGAAATGAGCCTTCAAGAGGGGCGAGAAGGCATGCAGCCAGAACACTAGCTCCAGAAAACAAACTGATCACCCGGTTCCCTGCGTCTCACACCCTCTGCGGCCTCCCCGTCGCCCACCGCCTCTCCCCTCTCACTCCCAGGCCTTGGCACATGGTGTGCCCCTGGCGGTACCACCCTCCGCCCCTCTTTTTAAAATTATTATTAATAGACTGTATCCTTTACTAGGCTTTGTATTTTTAGAGCAGTTTTAGGTTTAGAGAAAAATTGGGAAGAAAGTACAGAGAATGACTGTTTGTCATTTCTGCCACCCCTGATCCCCGCTCCCCAGCTGTGGAACACAGTTTCCTCTGTTACCAATGTCTTGCATCAGTGTGGGGCTTTTTGTTACAATGGCTGAACCAATATTGAGGCCTTATTACAAAGTCCATAATTTATGCAAGGGCTCTGTGTCTCTGTTGTACAGATCTATGGGTTTGGACAAATAATGTCACGCTTCCACCATGTGAGAAATGTACAGGAGGGTTTCACTGCCCCCGAGTCCCCCTCCTCTCCACCTGTTCATCCCTTCTTCCTCCCCCCACCCCTATGACATTCTTTTTTAAATGACTGTTAACACCCATTTTACTCTTTGATTCCTGGGTGGGGAAGAATCGCTGGAGAAGGGATAGGCTACCCACTCCAGTATTCTTGGGCTTCCCTGGTGGCTCAGCTAGTAAAGAGCCTGCCTGCAATGTGGGAGACCTGGGTTCGATCTCTGGGTTGGGAAGATCTCCTGAAGAAGAGAAAGGTTACCCACTCCAGTTTTCTGGCCTGGAGAATTCCATGGACTATATAGTCCATGGGGTCGCAAGGAGTGGGATTCAACTGACCGACTTTCACTTAACTCTCTGAGCTAGTTTCCCTTCTTTCTGATTTCAGTTGCCTCTATATTTGCATGAAGTCATTTATTTAACTGTTTGAAGTTGATGCTTTGGCAATGGAAGAACACTGGGAAGGTGACAACCGATAGTGTGCACTTTCCCTCTTACAAAGGGAGGAGGAGCCCAGGAAAGCCTGGATGTTTTCAAGTGTTCAGTTCAACTATCCCAGCAAGGTGCAGGGGCTGTTAGCCCATCAGAGAGATGAGCAAACTGGGGCTTGGTTGCTTAAGTCACTCACCCAAGGTCACACAGCTTGGAAGCGGCAGGGCTGGACGCGAACCCTGTGCCATCCGGTCATAGAGCCCATTCTCTCTCCCACATAACCAGAGTTGAGCATCTGCCACCTCCTACCCGTGAGCTGTGTTTCCTCTGCAGCTTCTCTAGATCTGACACGTACCTGGATGCAGCTGACTGGAGCAGGCCTGCCCACCCTCACTGCCCTGATGTTACCTCTGGTGGCTTCACTCATGCCGGGGGCTGAAGGGCTCACGTGGCCGTGGGGAAGACAGGAATCCGGTGGAACTCTCACACAACATTGCAAGGCAACTATACTCCAATAAGAATTAACCTAAAAAACCAAATCTATTCTGGAGGTCAGAAATCTAAAACAGGTTCGCAGGGCTGTAGGGAAGGACGGGCAGGTGGGGCAAGGTGAATTGGAAACTGCTATGTTTGGTACTCTATGGCCTGTATTGTACTGGCCTGTAATACACTGACAAAACATTTTAAAATAATGGAAATAAGCTTCATATTAGGAGACCCCCAAACCCCCGCCCCAGGACTCCAGTCCTTTATTTCGGCTGCAACAGGTCCATCCCTCACCTTCTAGACAGCAGGCAGGAAAGTGGGGAGGGGGTTGAGGAGTAAAAACCGCAGGGGGAGGGGACGGCCCTGGGCAACCATGTGACATAATGTGACCCCAGCCCACTTTCCCTGCCCCCTCTCCCCACTGTGGGGCTGCAGGGACTGACCAAGAGCCGGCGGCCATGGGGCAGGTGGCGTCAGCTCCTCTCATTCTCCATTGAGCTCTCTCCCTCTGGGATTTGAGGTGGATCAAGTGGAGAGCCGGGCAGTTGGCTGCAGCAGTTGTGGGTGACCTAGAATCCAGGGTCTAGAGAGGGCACGCGGGGTCAGGAGACACCAGCCAGGTATCGGCTGAGGCTCAGAGGATTGGAGGAGAAATCGGTCCAGGCTGAGATGGACAGGTGAGAACAGGAAGAAAAGCTGACTGCCTGGAGGGGGCAATGTGTCACCAAGCAGGGAGGTCCCCAGTGGCGTCGGGGCAGGGGTCCTGGGGCCGCCTTGAAGCCTGGTCCAGACATCCAGAAGTCCCTCTTTTGTTGAGTTTAGTTTCTACTGTTCAGCAAAATGAATCAGCCATAAGTATATATGCATATCCCCTCCCTTTTGGACTCCTTCCCATGCAGGTCCCCACAGAGCATTAAGCAAGCATTCCCTCTGCTATATAGTAGGTTCTCCTTAGTTGTCTATTTTATACATACTGCCAATAGTGTACAGGTGTCAATTGCAGACTTGTGCTGTTTTAAGCCACCAAGCTTGTGGTGATTTGTTATAGCAGAGATAGAAAGCTAATGTAGTCATTGATATTGGTGGTAGCCGGTGGTTTAGTCGCTAAGTCGTGTCCGACTCTTGAGACCCCGTGGACTGTAGCCTGCCAGGCTCCTCTGTTCGTGGGATTCTCCAGGCAAGAATACTGAAGTGGGTTGCCATTTCCTTCTCCAGTAGTTGACATTAATATGTATTACTAGTTCCTTACACTCCTGTTGTGCTTTACTATTTACCAGATAGTAAATACGACACACCCTTGTCTCCCTAACTAGATCGTAAATCCCTTAAGGATGTGAACTGTCTCCTACTTCTCTTGCACCCCCATACTGTCAGCTCTCTTCTGTGAGCCCACAGCCTCAGATACCCAAGGCCGACCGTGGTGTCTCGTATCTAACGGCTCTAGGAACTTGGTGAAGGAAGGAAGGCAATGATGCTTATTCAGCATACATTCTGTCCCTATCTGTGCACTATCATAAGCATTTTACATGCTTATCTTATTAAATCTTCACACGCCTTTAAAAATGGAGAGGGGGAGGGGCAGAAAGGAAAAGAGAATCTCTATTTTATAAGTTCCACATTTTGTAAATCCTCATGTTTCCCTTGTTTATTTCCCTTTGGGCTTTGTGGGTTGTCAGTAAAGTTCCATTTGAAAACCTCTGTCCTTTAAGCCAAGGGAAACACAGAAACAGAACCGCTTTGCCCACGCTTGGCCAGAGGAAAAAAAGAACTGGGTCTGGAAAGGGGGTTGAGGGTGAGGCTTTGAACCAAGAGAGCTGGGTGCAAGACCAGCTCTGCCACCCACTGGCTCCACGAACTTGGGCGATGGACTTACCCTCCCCGAGTCTAAGTCTCCTCTGCTGTAAAACACATGCCACATTCACTGCACAAATGTGAGGTGAGCTCTTATTATGTGCTGGGCCCTGGCCGCAGCCCTAGAGATGAGCAGATGAATACAAGAGGCACAAGTTCCTGCTTTCACGGGGCGTGCCTTCCAGAGAGGTAGAGAAGGTAAACAAGACACAAATAAACGTGTAGTATGTTTGTCAACAGTGCTAAGGGGAAACAGATGTCCTAGGTGAGCAGTTAAATAAAGGACGGTAGATCCAGGGTTGTGGGATCATCTTAGCAATAAAAAGGAAGAACGATTGATACACCTCGTATGGATCTCAAGGGTATTCTGCTGAGTGAAGAGAGCCCATTCCTGAAGGTCACGTGCTGCGTGATTCCATCATTCTCAGAACACCAACACTGTAGGGATGGGGAACAGGCTAGAGGTTGTCCGGAGTTAGGGGTGGTGGGTGTGTGGGCTTGACTACAGACAGAGATCTTTGCGGTGAGAAGTATACTGTATCTTGGTTGCAGCGGTCATTACACCAAGCTACACATGTATTTAAAAGGGCTGAAAACTGCACACACGTTGGACCAGTGTCAGCTTGCTGACTGTGATGTGATGTAAGATGCCACCACTGAGGGAAACTGGATGACGGGTGCATGCGACCTTTCTGTGCTGTCTCTCCAATTTGCTGCAAATCTATCATTTCAAAAATTTTTTAAATATGTAAGAAAACAAACTAAAGGAGGGAGGAAGGATAGGCACTCTGTGGCCAGCAGTGTTAAAATTTTGGATGGGGCTTAACAAGGTATAACTACCTCGGAAGGCAGAAGGGTGGTTTAAATGCGATGTGACTGGAACCTAGAAAGGCTGAAAATACTCAGTAAATGCCAGTTATTAATGTTTTTCTTAGGGAGCTTAGGGTTCTGTTTATCTCCTTTTTTTGTATTTGATAATATTGCTGTGGTTATTTTTTTTCTAGGTCCATAACTTTTGAAGATGCATGTTTGAAATGTTTACAGATGACATGAAATGTGGTCTGGGATTTCAAGATAAAACACAAAGCAGAGGGGACTTTGTGGTGGTCCAGTGATTGAGACTTCACCCTTCCAATGCAGCAGCTGCAGGTTCAATCCCTGGTCGGGGACCTAAGATCCCACATGCCTCCCAGCCAAAAAACCAGAACATAAAAACAAAGACTATTGCAACAAATTCAATAGAGAAAAAAAAAAAATGGTCCACGTCAAAAAAAAAGAATCTTAACCACAAGGCAGAGTAGTGGAGGGATGTGGTAAGGGTTTGTGGCTGGGTGGACTGTGAGGGTGGTGGGGTCCCTTGAATTCTGTCACTAAGACACAGCAACCTCTCGTCCCAGATGGACTCCAAGCATAGCAGGAGCCAGTTCTGCTGCGGGCCCCTGAGGTCAAGACCACACCCACGTCATCAGCTTTTGGTGTTGCAGAGAAGGGAAGGTACCCTGCCAACCCAGACGGCCCACATCTTTGGTGGGACCGTCTGTAGGAGCTCCTCTTCCTGCTTTTCAAGTTGAGACCATCTCCTGGTTTGCTGTTTGGAGTTGGCTTTAGGGTCCATCCCCACGTTGTTTCTTAATAATTTGTTTACTTAGAAAATCGGGTTCTGAGGGCAGGCAGTGCAGTGGGGTGGAGGTGTGCTTTCCCCTAACTTGTGTTAGCTGTAGAAAACTTCTCTCTCCCTAAACAGATCCTTGTGAAGCCTCCGAATGTATGAAACTGACAGTCTTTCTACAACAGTGTGATCTTGAGGGAAGTGCTCTCCTTCCTTTAAAAATTTTTTTAATTTACTTTTGGCTAAGCTGGGTCTTCATTGCTGCTCGGATTTTCTCCAGCTGCAGTGCTTGGGCCCCTCACTGCAGCAGCCTCTCTTGCAGCAGAGTACAGGCTCTTGGGGAGGAGGGCTTGAACAGGTACGGCATGCAGGCTCATCAGTTTCACCTCCTGGACTCTAGAGCATAGGCTAAATAGCCTGGGCTTAGTTGCTCTGAGGCATGTGGGACCCTCCTGGACCAGGGATCGAACCCGTGTCTCCATTAGCAGGTGTATTCTTCACCACTGAGCCATGTGGGAAACCTTCCCCTTTGGTTTCTTTGCCAGCACTTTATAGTTTATTGGCTCAGCTCCAAAGGTAGGCAGCCTAGATGAGGTCCTGTCTTGGAGTCAAGGAACCTGGGAGTGGAGGGTTCTGTTATTTGCTTCAAGTCCCGTGGGTGATGAGCAGGGGGACCACTTCCTCCCTTAGTCCTCCACCGTGCCCATGGAAGCCTGGGTGGGTGGTCTCATCCCTGCAGCCTTCAACACAGGGTCCAGTGACACATGGAAGTGAAAGGCTCACATGTGCTCCAGCCAGCCAGTCTCCAGCTGGAGAGAATCGCCTAGTTCCAGCCTTCAGTCTGCCATCAGCTGCCCAGGGGACATTCATGGCACCCAAATGCCTTCAAAAGAAGAGACTTTGCCACTCTGCGTTTAGGCCTGTGGGAGGGGTCTTTATCCATAAAGATGATAACAGTTAACAGTATCTATTGGGTCAGTGCTGAACATACATTTCTCACTCAGTCCTGCCAACTACCCAACTATTTGGGTGTCACTATGATTATTAACCCTATTTTACAGATGGGAAAACTGAGGTCTAGAGAGGTGAAATAACCTACCCACAGTCAGACAGTGATGAGTGATGGAAAAGAAAGTGAAAGTCGCTCAGTCATGTCCGACTCTTTGCGACCCCATGGAATTCTCCAAGCCAGAATACTGGAGTGGGTAGCCTTTCCCTTCTTCAGGGGATTTTCCCAACCCAGGGATTGAACCCAGGTCTCCTGCATTGCAGGTGGATTCTTTACCAGCTGAGCCACAAGGGAGAAGAACCCAAAATTCAGGTCTGTCTCATTTCATAGGCCTCGCCTTTTCCTTTCAGTTTTTGTTTATTTGTTTAATTTGGTAAAAACTATCACACAACTATCCCCCTTCCCAGCAGAAGAGCGTTTTCCTTCTGGTGTAGTTCTCCAGAGCTATTTCCTGCATGTATATTCTTTTGCATGTGTATACACTCAGTTGTGTCTGACTCTTGTGACCCCATAGACTGTAGCCCTCCAGACTCCTCTGTCCATAGAATTTTCCAAGCAAGAATATTGGAGTGGGTTGACATTTCCTACTCTAGGGGATCTTCCCAACCCAGAGATCAAATCCATGTCTCTTGCATCTCCTTTATTGGCAGGTGGATTCTTTCCCACTGAGCCACCTGGGAAACCATATTCCATTTTAATCTTACTCATAATGGGGGTTATATCCACCACTCTC
Source organism: Oreotragus oreotragus (assembly GCA_006410675.1). Lineage (NCBI taxonomy): Eukaryota > Metazoa > Chordata > Mammalia > Artiodactyla > Bovidae > Oreotragus > Oreotragus oreotragus. Next base: position 122,280 of record SJYX01012509.1, on the reverse strand, counting down.
CACATGGATTTTTCACTCAACAGAACTTGAACAGGGCTCTGAATCAGTGCGTACAGATTGGCCTTGTCACTTTTTATCCGCTTAGTATTCTATACCTGTGGCCATATTGATTCTTTTCAACAGTCTTCAGTAAATGGTCACCCAGGTGGATTTCAGAGGTTTCTCTCCCCAACCACTGCCAGTGCCAATGCGCAAACTCGGCCAATACCCCTGACCACCTCTTGTCAATGTGGCCACAACCCCTCTCTGGACTTAAGATTCCTTCCAGTCCTAACCACAGCCTCCGATCCTTCAGGGGTCAGAGAAGGGCCGGAGCAGATGTTCTCAATCCTTCCTGACTGGGGTCAGAGGCCCTGCAATAAGGTGAGAGGGACGGTGGAGGGTCAGCTGGTCCATTTGCCTCCTGCAGGCCCAGCCGCGTGCAAACCTCCCAGAGGAGAACCGCCCACCCGGTGCGCTCCTCTCTTAAAGGAAGAAACACGTGGCACGCACAGATGGCCCTCACGCCCCACCGTTTCCTGCCCCTCCCACTTGGCCCAAGGCCTCTAATCCCCTTTTTCCATCTTGTCCCCTCAGGCCAACTTTCCTTCCTTCTGTTCCCGCTGCAGAGGTTGGAGCAGATGGCGACCTTGCTCTCCAAGGTCAGAGCTGCCCCTCCTGAGAGGTGGCCTCAGATGACCCACAGATGAGGAGGGGGCCCTGGTAGGCAGCCAGCCAGGGGGCCTGTTGACGGGAGCTGTAACAGGACAACGGGGCTACAGGCAGTTTGGGAAGTCACCTCAAACCCAGAAGGCCCTCAGTGACCCAACTAAGTCAAAAGAAGCGTGAATTGAACCTCGCCTTCAGCAGTTTTCTTTCTATTCCTACAAAGCTTAAGAGAAGCAGGAAGAGGGAAGAGGACTCTTCTGCACCGTTTCAATATGGTGCTAAAGGACATGCATCGTGGGAGCAGAGAAATCGGGGTTTGAATGAGCCTGGAGAACAATCCCTGAGTTGGGAAGATCCCCTGGAGAAGGGGATGGCGAGCCACTACAGTCTTCTTGCCTGGAGAATCCCATGGACAGAGGAGCCTGGTGGGGTACAGTCCATGGGGTCGCAAAGAGGGAGACATGACTGAGCAGCTAAGCGCTCACACACGCAAATGCCAACGACACGACCCAGAGTTACCCACTCAGGACCTCAGTGTCAACAGCTGTCAAATGGGAGTTAGAAAGCTGACCTGAACTGATCTACCAGCAACAGCTGCCCTATGTGACCTGTAGGACATTTGCTGAGGTGGCACTTGCTTGCCAAGGAGGACGGGGCTGGTGAGATGGCCCCCAAGAGGCTGAGGGGTGGGGGCCGCCCCAGCTCCCTGCTCTTCCAGCTCCCTCTGCCCCTTTCCCCCGCGCGGGGGGTCAAGTGTCCACCCCTGGCTGGGCTATCCAGAGCTGACCCCCAGCAGGCTGGCCCCCTCGGGTGAGTCTCGGATGCCCCTGTTTCCTCAGCGCTGCCTGGGCTGTGACAGGCGCCTGGGAGCCACACCCTGCTGTGGAAGCTGACGAGGCCCCTGAGTCCCGAGAGACCCTCAGGGCAACAGAGGGGGACTCAGAGAGCTGGGAAGGGCCTGGAGGGGCACATGCCACTCTCCCTGTGAGAGGCCCTGGGGTGGCAGTCCATGGGAGACCCCACCCCACTGTGGCGGCAGCCAGGTCTGCCTCCCTCTGAGAAATGCCAGGAGCTGGTGGGGGGAGTCGTGGTGAGGGGTGTGTGCAACTGGGCATCCCTGAGCCCCTAAGTGTCCTGCACACCCGCCCCCTCCGGTGGCCTCCAGCACCCCCAGGGGCCCCACTTGCCTCATTGGACCGGTGCCAGGAGAGGCTGGCTCTGGCGCGTCTGCAGCATGCCAGCATCTCTTGCTCACGCTCACCCTCTCTTGCTCACGCTCACCCTCTCTTGCAGCCTCTCTTCCTCGCTTTGACCCTGTGGGCGTCACTTTCGGTCTCTGCCCCAAATCTCTCTCCCCTGTCTGCCTCTGCCTGCCCCTGGCACCCTGACCTCCAGCCCCCTCCTGCCCCTCTTCCCCTTTGGTCTCCCTTCACCCCCATTTTTCTCTACCTGAAAAGAACCCCAGCCCCTGAGGTTTGGGGAAGGTGGGATTTGGGGACTCAGAGACCAGGCCCTACCCCAGAAGCCATCACCCGCTCCGCAGGAGGCCACGGCCCCAGGGACCGCCGCCGCTGTGAGCGCCCCCTTCATTCGGTCATTTAACTTCCTCGCTTCTAACGGGCCCCACAACCAACCTGTCATCCTCTCCCCAAGGGCCCCTTCCTTCCAGGGAACTTTGTCATCCAAGCTTCTCGTCTCCAGAACAGGGAGGGCATGGAGGAGGGTGGTGCCAGGCCGCAGGGTCTGAGGGCAGCTTTTCGGGCTTTCTGGGTTTTTCCCACCGCTCCTCCAGCCCAGTGCTGTTTGGAATCAGTCAGGTCAGGTCCATGCTGGGCTGGAATGGCGTCACGTGTGCTGATGAGCTGCCAGAGCTGTGAGGATGGGGTGTTGAACGTTAGGAGACTCTCATGGGCAGAAACATATTTGAGACCCTGGCCATCGTGAAGCACAGGGGGATGTCCTGCCCGCCCTTGGGCCTGGATTGGTGGCACAACTGGCCTGGCTTCAGTTGGCAGAGTTGGGTCTCGTTTGTTCCCTCCGCACTGCCTTCGGCACCTGGGACCCCTTGGCACAGTGGATGGTACCCCGGGCACCTCTCGGATGCTGGCCAGGACTTTCCAAGTTCACCCCTTTGCAATCTCTGGGTCTCTCTCCAACTGTCCGGGCCCCATTTTAACTGGAAGTTGGCTGGCACAGAGTTCAGCAAGCCCGCCCTGCCAACTCCCTCACCGCCTAGCTTTTGATTCTAAAGCCATCTTTATGCCAATCCCACAAAAAGGAGCCCAAACCAGCAACAACAGGAAGGGAAAGAACAATAAAAATGGGACAGGCTCAGGGGCTGTTTCCAGCAGGTCTTGAGGGTCCAGAGAGGTCCTTTTGTGCAGCCAGGACCAGGACCGAGCATCTGGGCTGAGTTACTGGCCCAGCTACAAAGGCACCCCCTTCCCAGTGGCTCAGGACTTGCCCAAGATTCCAGAAAAACAAGAGGGTTTGAGGTTGAAAAGTAGTTTAGGGATTGTATTCATATTCTTGTAAATGATACACAGTATTCCTCCGAGTGAATAGGAAAAGCTTAGGCAATTTAAACACAACGTAGCCAACAAAGGCGACGGAGACAGGCGATCGTGGGCTCCGTCCCTCGTGGGGCCCCAGCCGTAGGCAGTTTTCAGAAGAGGCCTGGCCTTCTCTGCGGTCTCGAAGTTGGGTGCTGGAACAGTGATAGAGGACTGGGAGGGGGTGAGTGGCATCACACCTCTTTACATGGTAATTTGTGCAAATTCTGAAAGGAGTGAAGGAATAAAGGAAGAAGAAATGAATTTTTAAAGTAATTTTTTTATTTCCTAAAAAAGTATGGATTTGAGTTTTATCTCTGCCCTCCTAAAGATGCTTACTAGGTGTTTCTCTGTTCGCTTCTGCACCCACCCCTATCCTTCACTGACCCACTGCCCAGGTCTGAGTTCACCACCGACCCGTTCTTTTTTCTATTTGCCCATTGCCCAACTGAGGATGTGTTAAGGGTTTTTTTTAATGACCCCCACCCCACACACACTCACACACATACCCTGGTCCTATGAATTAAACAGAGATGGATGGATACAGGTAGGAGAGAGAGAGATGCCAGTATCAATCTCTATCAATCTCTGTATCTCTCTATATCTATACCCACTGATTGATCAATAAATGAAGCAGAGATGGGAAATTCAAGGCTCTGTCACTTATCTGCCCAGAGACCCCTGCTGGTCTTCAGCTATATTTACAGACCATCCCTGCGTGGAATTCTCCAGGCCAGAATACTGGAGTAGGTAGGTAGCCTTTCCCTTCTCCAGGGGATCTTCCCAACCCAGAGATCGAACCCAGGTCTCCCGCATTGCAGGAGGATTCTTTACCAACTGAGCTATCAGGGAAGCCCTCTGGATGTGCTAGACAATTTTTTAACAGCAGGCTCTTGGGAGAAGGGGGTGAGAAGCCTTTGCCGATTCCTGTGATGTAAACCAGTCCCACCGTGGCGGACATCACATTACTAGTGTGATGTCACAGAGAGTGGAGCTGGGAAGAGATGCACACGGCTGCTCTCACCAGTTGTGTCTGCTGCAGCCAGCACACCACGTGGGAGACCGTCATGGGATGGACCCAGCTGGCCTCTGAGGCCGGAAGTCCCCCATCCCTTCTGTGTCCATGGCTGCCCCAGGGGTCTGAGACACTTCCCACCAGCCGGCTCTTACCCTTTCTCCTCAATTCCTGGGGCACCTTCCACCCCGCCTCTTCCTCTAGCAAGTACAGACCAGGGTCAACAGTCCTAATCCAATGGCAACCGGAAACCACAGCCAGGACAACAGGCCTTTATTTTTCTTTAAAAAGGAACTGTAAACCAAGTCAATGTATTCCCCACCCCCCAAATATGTAAATATATGAAAGAAAGTGTTCCCTTGTTACTGAAAGCAGAGAGTGAGCGAAAGGAGACGGTGGAGCCCGCTGAGGAGCAGACCCACTGAGCTGGCCCAGCCCCGGAAGGTCACGGCCTGTGCCCGTGGACTCTGTGGTCAGGAGGGGGCAGGCGGACGGGGCAGCCGCGGGCCAGCGTGGAGGCCTGGGCGGCCACTCAGGGGAAGGAAGGCCACTCAGGGCCAGGCTGAGGACAGGACCTCCAAGCACTGTCTCAGAGCCTCCAGGCACCGGGAGGTCAGATGCTCATTTCATAGAGATTCAACTCCACCCACTGGAGAGAAAGAGAAAAGTGACCTTTGTAATAGTTGAGGCAATTCCAGGAACCATCCCACACAGGAAGCATCTTCCCTGAGTGAGCCTGAGGCGGACACATGGGTCTCAGCAGCTGGTCTCGCTGGCCCACTTGCTGAGGACATCCTGCCCCGTGTGTAGTTCTGCTGTTTGAAGATGTGAGGAGTTTTCACCCAGCTGAGCCCTCCAAGAGGCAGCTGCTGGGCGGGATCCTGTCCTCAGACCCTGGAGTCTATCCTACCCTGGAGGGAACCAAACTGGTCCGTCTTCACCACTGTGCCTTTCCAGGGGTGGGGAGGGGGTGTTCCAAGAGAAATTTGAATAAAGCACGTTTTTCACCCAATGTAAAGGAGCAGAGAGAGGGGAGCGATGAGGCTCATGGAAGTGAAGGGTGGAGAGGGTAGGAGACGATGGTGTAAACTCAGTCTTGGCTGACCCAGTCACCTGCCCTGACCTCACCTTGACCCTTAGGGGGCTGAACAGCCCCCACCTCACCTTCACTGAGACCTTCACCCCTCCCCACTTTATGGTGAAATGAGCAGGGTAAGGCTCCCCCTTAGAAAACTTGTGGATCCCTGAGTCACGGGCACTGCTTCTCAGCATAGGAGACACTTTAGGAGTGATGCTTAGACAATGTTCAGTCAACATTCTAAAAAAGGTAACTTCTTTTCTATTAATTTTTAAAATTAATTTTATGTGTTAGTTTCAGATGTATAGCAAAGTGAATCAGTTATACATACACCCACTCTTTTTTTAGATTCTTTTTCCATATATAGGTCATTAGAGTATGGAGTAGAGTTCACTGTGCTATTCGGTAGTCCTTGTAGGAGTGTGTGTGGGTCAATGCCAGTCTCCAGTCTATCCCTTCCCCTTTTATCCCCTCGTAACCATAAGTTTGTTTTCTACATCTGTGACTCCATTTCTGTTTTGTAAATTGGTTCGTTTGCACCACTTTTTTTTTAGGTTCCTCATATAAGCAATAGCATGATATTTATCTTTCTCTGACCTACTTTACTCAGTATGGCAATCTCTAGGTCCGTCCGCGTCACTGCAAATGGCGTTATTTCGTCCTTCCCTGTGGCTGAGAAATATTCCATTGTATAAATGTACTGCATCTTCTTTATCCGTGCCTCCACGGATGGACATTTAGGTTATTTCCATCTCCTGGCTATTGGAAACAGTGCTGCAGTGAATCCTTTCCATTAGTTCTGAGTCTTTCTGGACGTTCGTATCAGCATTCTAGAGCCGCCACCCAGAGTACCATGGAGCCGGGGGCTTAACCAATAGAAACGAATGTCTCACAGCTCTGAAGGCTGGNCTTCTTTATCCGTGCCTCCACGGATGGACATTTAGGTTATTTCCATCTCCTGGCTATTGGAAACAGTGCTGCAGTGAATCCTTTCCATTAGTTCTGAGTCTTTCTGGACGTTCGTATCAGCATTCTAGAGCCGCCACCCAGAGTACCATGGAGCCGGGGGCTTAACCAATAGAAACGAATGTCTCACAGCTCTGAAGGCTGGGTGGCCAACAGCAAGGTATCTGCAGTGTTGGTTTCCTCCTGCCTCCTTGGCCTGCAGACGGCCATTCCATCTTCCCCGTGTCATCACGCAGCCTCCCCTCCATGTGCTCCTGTGGCCTAAACTCCTCTTAAAAGGACAGCAGCCAGGGGACTGGCCTGGTGGCCCAGTGATTGGGACTCTGCACTCCCACTGCAGGGGGCACGTGGTTGGATCCCTGGTCAGGGAATTAAGATCCTGAAATCTCCATGGCACGGCCAAAAAAAGACATCAGCCAGATTGGATTAGAGCCCATTCTAATGGCCTCATTTTAACTTAATCACCTCTTTAAAGATCCTGCCTCTAAATGCAGTCCCATTCTGAAGGACTGGGGGTTGGCACATCAACTTAAGAATTTCAGGGGGACACAACGCAGCCCATAATACCCCCGCTTAGTGCCGACATCACTCTGTTTTGACATTTTCTCCTTTTTAGAAAGAAAGACCTCAGACTAAGAGACTTGAAGGCAAGAGAACCCTGAGTCAGAGAGAATCATGCCGTATTTCCATCAATTGCACATCGTCTTCTGGGACACGTGACCCTGGCCATATTGGCAGTGACGTAATGTCACTTTTTACCAATACTGTGTGCCCAGCACCTATGTGCACTAAGTTTTTTATATATTAACTCTTCTATTCATCACAGACATTTTAAAATATCAACCCCAGAAGGAGCTCTTAAAGAGATAAAAAGCACTATTATAGAAAGTCCAGTACAGCAGAAGAAACTGCATAATACCCACTGGGTCTCAGAATCCTTAGCTCAGCACAGCTTCCTTTCCATTTGTTTTGTTTTTTAGCCATGCCACTCAGGATGTGTGGGATCTTAGTTCCCTGACCAGGGATCAAACCCGTGCCCCCTTAATTGGAAGCTCAGAGTGTAATCACTGGACTGCAAGGGAAGTCGTTGAGCACACCTTCTAAGAAACCAAGGGCCTGAGAAAAAGTGCTCATGAGTCTAAGGTATACCTCAGAAAGTTTGATATATTTATTCATCCTTTATTTGACCTTTAAAATAACTATAGACATCAGATTATTAAACAGGTCCAGACTGTAAAGAACCTGCCTGCAATGCAGGAGACCCAGGTTCAATCCCTGGTTCAGGAAGATTCCCTGGAGAAGGGAATGGCTACCATTCCAGTATTCTTGCCTGGAGAATCCCATGGACAGAAGAGCCTGGTGGGCTACAGCCCATGGGATCTCAAAGAGTCAGACGTGATTAAGCAATGAACACTTTTCATACCTTCACTGACTAGGAAGGGGGCACAAGGGAACCTTCTGGGTGCTGGAAATTTCTGTATTTGATCTAGATGGTCTTTATATGAATGTACAAATTATAAATGGGATTCCCTGGTAAATTATAAAATTCCATCCATTGAGGGATACGTTTAAGATTCATGCACTTTATGAAAGTTATACTTTAAAAGAAAAACATTAATGACCATTTCTTCTCTTTGAGGATATCTTTCTCTCGGAGAGCTTCAACTATAATTTTTATGTGTGTGGCAGGGTCAAAATATTGACACACAAAAGACCAAGGCCTTTTTCCTCTCTGAAAGAGTTCATTCCAATTTTCCATTCTGGCCCACAGTAGATTAGTGTTTGTTCGAATATAAATTATCATGGTTTTCCCCCAAGCTTGTCAAGTAAGATTACTCCCAGAAAGTTGTACCCTGCTCACTAGGTGTAGAACAACACTTGGTCCCATTGCAATGCTCAGAAGACAGTTTGGAAAACAGTAAAGATGGGTCTCACTTGGGGTCCCAAGAAGTCTGATGGATGAACATTAGTTACACGTTTGAGTGTGTGAGTGCACGTGTTTGACATTTTGTGACTCCATGGACTGTAACCCACCAGGCTTCTTGGTCCATGGGACTTTCCAGGCAAGAATACTAGAGTGGGTTGCCATTTCCTCCCGCAGGGGATCTTCCCACCTCAGGGACTGAACCCACATCTCCTGCATTGGCAGGTGGGTTCTTTACCACTAGCACCACCTGGGAAGACCCAGATGTTTGCAAATCAAGTTAAAATTTCTATTATGGCCTTCAAAGTACTTAAATGTTAATTTCAAAGTAAACTTTAACTTTTCCCTAGAATATTCATTGTCACATCTGAAGATTAAGTTCACGGATAGCTCAATGGTTGAAAGCAACAGCAAAGGGAATTCTTTGGCAGTCTACCGGTTGGGCCTCTACACTTTTACACTTTCACTGCTGGGGCCTGGTTCAGAAAATGGCCAGCAGAAAAGGAAACACTCCTCTCTAGTACTCTTGCCTGGAAAATTCCATGGGGATGGAGGAGCCTGGTAGGCAGGCTACAGTCCATGGGGTCGCAACGAGTTGGACACAACTGAGCGACTTCACTTTCTTTCTTTCTATAGTTCATTTTGGAGAAGGAAACGGCAACCCACTCCAGCGTTCTTGCCTGGAGAATCCCATGGACAGAGGGGCCTGGTGGGCTACAGTCTATGGGGTTGCAAAGAGTTGGACACAACTAAGCAACTAACACACACACACAAAGAGATGTACCTAATCTCAGAGCTAATGAGAGGAGAGACACCTGGGATCCCATCCCCCTATCTTGTTCAAAGTCCCCTGCCGGCTTCTCCCACAGCCTGGTAGACTTCAAAGTCACAGCAGAAGTGATAGACACAGTCTGGTCTTTGATGCCTAAGAACATCAGATCCCTCNAGGGCTCACCAAGAGTCTGACACAACTGAAGCGACTTAGCACACACTGTTCTCACACGGCAGAAGGGGTGCAGGCTTCCTCTGGGTCTCTTGCATACGTGCACTAATTATTTTTTTATATTTATGCCAAGTTGGGTCTTAGTTGTAATCTTTGTCCCCTGACCAGGGATTGAACCTGGGCCCCCTGCACTGGGAGAGCAGAGTCTTAGCCACTGGACCACCAAGAAGGTCCCAAAGGCACTAATTATTGATGAGGGCCCCACCTTCTTGACCTAATAACCTCCAGAAGTCTCTCGCCTCCTAATACCATCCCCCTTAGGGACTAGGATTTCAACATATGGATTTGGGAGCCTAGGGGACGGAGCATTCAGAGAGTATAGTCTTACAAGTCTTGACGCCACCATGTCCAGACTGCAACATACTGGACATGTTCCTTAAACTTTTTGTCCTCTATGTCTTTATCCACAGGGTTGTGATAGAATCCTAAAAGCTAATATACATATGTACTTATCCTAGTATCTGGTCTGCAGCGAGGCCTTGATTAACATTAACAATTGATCATGACCATAGAAAGAATCATGGAACACCCTCTGAAACAACTGAACTTCAGGTGTGTGTGTGTGTGTGTCTATTTTTTTAAAGAAAAAAATCTAGAAACCAACATCCAGTGAGCACTTCCCATTATGACCCAAGCACATATAAGCACCGGCTCTGGGTAATGAACAGAAATAGGGAGCCATGTATGAATGATCAGTTTCCATCTAAGCCCCTGGGGCAGGTGTTAGAATGCACATCCCTTGGCCCAGAACTGGGACTCTAGGAGGAGGACTTGGGAATCTGTTTTAACAAGTGCTCTGCATCATTCTGATATGCTCTTTGTGTCAGAACCACTGACCCAGAGCCAAACTTGTCTCCCTGATGGCCTGTGGGCTGGTCAGCCTACAATCTGGCCCAACTGGTCTCTCTTAACTACTAGATGAAAACAACCTCACTCAGAAAATGTACATTGTTAGAAGTATTTTCCCATAATTGACCACAATATGGAGCTGCAGGGGAGTTTGGTGCTTTGCTTTTTAAGTATACTCTTTTATTTTGAGATAATTATAGATCCACACAGAGTGGTAAATAATAAAGACCCCATGTGCCAAAAGAACCTTCCTGTAAATGCAGGAGACGTAAGAGACGCTGGTTCGATTCCTGGGTGGGGAAGATCCCCTAGAGAAGGGCATGGATACCCACTCCAGTATGCTTGCCTGGAGAATGCCATGGACAGAGGAGCCTGGCGGGTCCATAGGGTCGCAAAGAGTCAGACACGACTGAATCGACTTAGCACACACACATACACACCCTTTCCCCAGCTTCCCCCAGCAGTGACATCTTATAAAACTCTAGTACGCCACCACAACCAGGATGGTGACATGGATGCTGTCAACCTATAGGACATGTCCATCAGCACAAGGATCCTTCATTGCCCCATCAAATCCTTAACCCCTGGCAGCCACGAAATAAGGGGCAGAAAGGGAGGCAAGTGCAGAGCGCAGATGAGAAACTGCTTAGTGCAGAAGCCCCGGTACAGCCGCAGGAAGGGGCTTGGCAGCCTGAGCCAAGGGGGCTCATTTTTTTAGGAAAATACTTCAGAGACAAATCTGTTATGGGAAGCCTTAAACAGGGTATGCGTGAAGGTGAAACCTACAAAGACCTGAAGGAAGTGGTGGAAAGGATGTAGGAACGTGGGCATCAGGGCCCCATGTTTTCTGCCGGCCTCTCTGGTGTAGGGACAGGGGAAAATGGGGTGGCTGGGAGAAGGGAACGGAAGGGAGGACCAGGGGTGGAGGTTGGTGGAAACCCAAGAGGAGGTCAGATGATTTCTGCTTCTCAGCATCTGAAATGAAGGAATAAAGAGATCAACCAGCCCCTTCCCTCTCCAGACCTCTGTGATACAGTTTTGCAGTTAGCAGCATCTTGGAACCTATTTTTCTCTACATTAAAGAAAAAATTTTAAAAAGTCCAGTGAACTGGTTCCACCTCTGATGAAACTCTGCGGTTTCTACAGCCTGAACTTAAGCAACACTGGAACATCAGAAAATTCTTTCCTTCTGTGGCATCTCTTAAAGTCTCCCAGTGTGATGCCTAATCTAGTCCCCCACCCTGTCCCCATAAAGAGAGCTGGGTCTGGGTGAATGAGGTCGCCTCAAAGAATACATTTGATTGTCCCTCCTCCTGCTCCCTCTGCCACCGCCCACCACCCTTGCCCACTCTGGGACCCACAGCAGGAGGGCTCCTGCTGGAAAGGGGGACTGGCAAGCCCGTCTCGCTCTGAGATGCGCTGCCAAGCAGTCTGTTTGCTTTTCTTTTTTCATCTGAACTCCAAATACCTCGGAACCAGCACCTGCAATTTTCCCTAACACATCCTTTGAACTCGCTGCAAGTTAAACCATAGAAGGTTTCATTTCTCAGCTGCAGTGTATGTCGCCTTCCCCCCGACCCCATTTGCTTCCAAGAAACACCCCGCTCCTCCTTCCCTGCCCCACCTCCCAACCAGACAACAAAATGGAAATCTGAACTTCAACAACAGCGCCCTTGCTTGGCTCTGTGTAAACAGCATGGCGAGAAGAAAGCCCTGGCTCGCTCGCCCTCCTCCCTCTCGAATCCAAGCCGAGAACACCATAAACAGCAGCCGTGCGGAGGGGCAGATGGGCACATCCAGACTGGACAGATGTAATTAGCGGCGTCGTTCCTTTGTGTGCAATGACGAGACAGGAGGGTGCTGCCACCCACGTGATGCGTTGGCAAATGTCTCTGTCACTCATTTTCACAAACCCAATTCAATGGGTTTTTGAAAAAGTGTCTGCCACAAGGGAACAAAGGCAGGCAGAAAAAATAGAAGGACAACTCAGCCGATGTTCCAAAGTTACTTGAGAGTTGCTCTGGGGACAGGGAAGCCAAGCCAACTGGGTGACTCTTCAGGCCAGAGTTCAGATGGTCAGAGAACCTGGGGTTCACAGGACAGACAGAGGGCAAAGCGCCAGATTCACTGTCAGAAGAGTTAAGCGTAAATACCCAGGTGTTCATGCAGCTGTCACATGCCTCAGTCTTACTTTTCCTGTCTGCTTAATGGGCGTATTGATACCAGTGTTTTTTCTTTAGACTTCTGGTGAGGCTTGAAGGAGAGTACTTGGAAGAGTGAGTGCTTTGGGATCTATAGGATGGGGTTGTGGCTGGGGGAGCCAGAAAGGCAGATCGCATGCTAGAACACCGAGTGTTAGCTTCTTCCAGGTAGGAACCCTGCTGGTCCCCCTTCATGAGGTACAAGGGTTAATAAGGTAACATGCGCAAACCCAGAACCTACGTGGTCCATCTCAGAGCAGCTGCACAGGTGAAGAGGCCAGTCCAATGTGTTTTCCTTTTATTTCCCCCAAACCCTGAAGGAGATCCAAAGACCAAGTTCTGAGAACTTGTTAAAACCCCGTTTCTCTCCCTCCCTCTCCCCTCACCCCCAGCAGTCACCCTGGCACCCCTCTGTGTATCTCTCAGCCCTTTTCTCTACCTTTCCTGTTTGATGGAGCTCAGTGTAGTCTCTCTGCCTCAAAATAATCCTTTTTACGTGTGGGTGGTGATCCAGATGGTCCAGATGGGATTCTCGAGGGCAGCTGGTTGCAGAGGAAAGCTCCGGGGTTAATGATTATTTTTTATGCCAAGACGATTGTTTCTTTTGATGGTGTCCTCAAAGCTCTCCGTGGCCCAAACTGAAGAGCTTATGCAAATATTGAAAACAAATTATGCCTTTTAGGATTTTTTTTTTCCTCCCAAATCTCCCTTTTAGCTCATTTCCTGCTTTCCCTCTGGGTGAAAATGAAGATTTGAGTTCCTGCTTTTCTTGAAAGGCATCTTTCAGAACATAAACCCACGGCCTCTCCGAGTTGAAAGAGGCTTCAGGGTTCACCTAGTGCAATCTCAGGTGATGCTTAAAGGCCACATCCCATAGCCCAGCCTCTGCGTGGAGACCTCCAGGGAGGGGTATTCTCTTCCTTTCTGAGGCTCAGCAGGTGATATCTGACTTCCTCCCAAGTGAACCATCCCCAAGGGACACTCCGGCCTCTATGTCCCAGCTCTGCACCTCCTCACCCTACACGTCCGACCCCAGCGAAGGCTGAATGAAGGAAATGAGCCAGGAGAGGCCCGTTTACAGAAGGTGCCCCAAATGTTCAAGCAGATGCGACAAGCAGATGCGAGTTTTGAAGAATGATTTAACTTTCATTCATCATCTTGGCATGCTTAGTCATGTCCAACTTTTTGTGACCCCATGGACGGTAACCCTCCAGGCTCCTCTGTCCATGGGATTTTCCAGGCAAGAATACTGAAGTGGGTAGCCATTTCCTACTCCAGGAGATCTTCCTGACCCAGGGACTGACCGGACCCACATCTTTCATGTCTCCTACACTGGTAGGTGGATTCTTGACCACTGCGCCACCTGGGAGGGTATGATCAGCTAGAATTCCAAAGGCTTCCTCTCAGATTCACAATTGAAGTTGTCTCAGAAAAAGGAACTGGAAAACCACTGAGGTCAGAAGCATGGGCTGCAGCCAGGCCTGCTGATGGAGGCCATCTCTCAACATTTCAGTTGAGAAGTTTAAATAATTCACCAAGGAGACTGATATTTTTCATGGAGAAAAAGAACCCTTAGCTCCCCTTGCCTACTGAGATCGAGGGGAAAATGGCCTCATTTGCTGTGGGATGGGAGGGGGAGGGTCAATATCTATGGAAAACAGCCGTGACAGGGTTTAAGTCTACCCTGATGCTAAGTCAGACCTGGGAGATATGTCGTTTATGTCCCTTTCCTCTCAGCAGCTGGAGAAACTCAAGGGCAGTGTTGGTCTTGCTCCCCTCTGGGTCCCACGCTGCTCAGGGACTGTCATGTAGAGATGTACCCAACCAGCTCAAGAGAGCAGGTTTTCTAGAGGGGGGCATTCACAAGGCCACTGATATCACTCTGTTGGTTGGATTAAGACTCAGACCTTTTTCACTGAAATTTTGTCTTCTTCCATGTTCTTCTCTGAGAGTCAACTCTGTCAGAGATTACCTCAAAGCACATTTATTTATTTATTCTTTTGTGGACCAAATTGTTAAAGGCTTTACTAAATTTGTTACAACATTCCTTCCGCTTTATGATTTGGTGTTTTGGCCACACCAAAGGCATATGGGATCTTCACTCCCCGATCACGGATTGTACCTGCACCCCCTGCATTTGTAAGGTGACCAGGGAAGTCCCGGATGCTCCCTTTTTAAACAGGCATCGGAAACCCCCAGGTCGGTTTCCCTAGCTTGAGGCTAGGAGTGTTCTTTGTAACAAGATTCCCAGATGTTTCTGACGCATCGAGTTTAGGAAGCACTACTCTGGTTAAGGAGGTCGTGTTCTCTTTTCACTTAGGGGTAACAAACCTGTATTGGTTGACTGCAGTTCAGTTTGGTGTCCGACTCTGAGACCCAGTGGACTGCAGCACGCCAGGCTTCCCTGTCCTTCACCCTCTCCCGGAGCTTGATCAAACTTGTGTCCGTTGAGTCAGTGATGCCACCCAAACACCTTGTCCTCTGTCGCCCCCTTCTCTTCCTGCCTTCAATCTTTCCACAGTGTTTTCCAACTAGTTGACTCCTAGCATCAGGTGGCCAAACTATTGGAGCTTCAGCATCAGTCCTTCCAGTGAATATTCAGGGCTGATTTCCTTTAGAATTGACTGATCTCCTTGCAGTTCAAGGGACTTGTCTTCTTGCCACTTTTAATCCTTGTAGTTGAAGTTAAGCAGATGCTATGAGTCCCAAACTGCCCACAAGGCACACAGAGGCCACAGCAGACCGGGAGTGCCAGACTCAGGAGTGCCGGAGGATACCTTATACTTTCAAGGAAAGACACAGGGATAGCTGACACTGACTTAGCTCAAGATGGTTCATAGTTTCAACATATCTACATTCCTTTCCAAAGCTGGGCTTCTGATGGCTGCTGTGAGAAAAAGGAAATGGCACACAAAATCACTGTGGGCCAGAATCTAAGGGGCATCAGTCTGATTCCAAGGTTTGAGGAGCTGGGAGGAGCCCACAGGTGTACATGTTCCATTAATAAATACTTTTGGTTATTTTTGAATGAAATAGAAGTACTCTTTAAATGTTGATTTGTGTCTATTATCTTAAATGCCACCTATGAAACTGTTAGGACACAAATGCTTATTAAGTTGCTGGGACCTTTAATCAATGGAGCTGTTAGTTTGGGGTTCGTTTGTTTAACCTAAGGACACTGAAAAAATTTGAGACTCCGGGGCGTCATGAACTGAGGAGCCTCTGGACTAAGGAGAAAGATCAGCAAATGTAATGTTAGCCTCAGAAGTAAAGGAGATACAGGCTAAATGACACCAGGAAGAAACAATAAAACAAGTCAAGAATGTGCCAAATTTTATACTACTCCTAGTTTCCTTGATAAAGGCAATGCCATTAAACAAAAAATTAAAAAGATTGGGAGACTGTTCTAAACTGAAAGACATTACAATGCTAGTTCCTTGATGAACCCTGGCTTTGAAATAAAGAACATTTGAAAATGTCCTCTAGTTTGAGAAGTTTGAATATGGAGTAGGTATTAGATAATATTAAATAATTGTTCATTTTAAGTGGAATAAGCATTATTATTTTAGATGAACCATTACATCTAATTTTTAAAAAAATAGTTTGGCAAAAAATATAAACTTTGGAGAAGGCAATGGCACCCCACTCCAGTACTCTTGCCTGGAAAATCCCATGGACAGAGGAGCCTGGTAGGCTGGAATCCATGGGGTTGCTAAGAATTGGACACAACTGAGTGACTTCACTTCACATGGCAGAAACATGGCTAATGATTATTAACAACTAGTGATAATTATTAGTAATTATTAATAAATATAGATAATGCTTTATTGTAATTGTGTTTTTCTTTTCTGAATGTTTTGAGACTCTTCCTATAAACAGTCTTCGTAAAGTAACAGGTTAGTGGTAAACTGAGCAATACAACTGGTCAGCACTGAAGAAGCAGGATTGTAAAGATTTGGACAAATCCACTGAAATCCCTCCCAACTTTGCCACAAAAGTGTACAAACTGGGCCTTTCCTGGTGGTCCAATGGCTAAGAATCTGCCTTGCAACGCCGGTGTGGGGTGGGGTGGGGAACTAAAGTCCCATGCGCTGTGGAGCAGCAAAGCCTGTGTGCCACAGCTAAAGAGTCCATATGCCGCAACAAAAGATCCCACGTGACGCACCAAAAACCCCACGTGCTGCAACTGAGACCTGCTGCAGCCAAAGTGAAGATTTAAAAAACTGTACTGAGAACGGCACCTCAGCTGTTAACTATTTTGCAAAGTAAAGTAACTCATTTTCCTAATGAAAAAAATCAGAGCAAAGTCTCAAAGAGTTCTGCACATGGAGGGACCACTTTCTTTTCACTCCACACAGTTGTATAAGGAGCTGGGGACAGGGTGCTAATATCTACATCCATGAGAACTGAGACAGGAAATACAGAAGGCAGGATGACAAGGAATATAGGGGTCCTGGGTTCCTCGACATCCCATCCCCAGCATCACCACAGCCCCCTGATCCCAGGGCTCCTGTCAAATGTTCTCTGGGGTGGACTTCTAGAGGGCCTGCCCCTTAAAAACTGTCCCCCAGATGCTGTTAGTGTTCTGTAGCTGGACCTGGTGCGGATTCCATGTGTGTAAACAAACAAGGGAGGCTTCCCAGGTGGCTCAGTGGTAAAGAATCTGCCTGCCAAGCAGGAGAAGAGGGTTTGATCCCTGGGTTGGGAGGATCCCCTGGAAAAGGAAATGGCAACCATTCCAGTATTCTTGCCTGGGAAAACCCTTGGACAGAGGAGACAGATGGGCTACAGCCCATGGAGTCGCAAAGAGTCAGACACAATTTAACTACTAAACCATCACCACCAAGCAAACATGAACATCCACTGAGCTGCCCACTCAAGATCTGTATATTTACTAAAAATTAATATTCCTCAGTTAAAGAAAAAAAAGCCCTCCCCTTACCTCTGAAATAAGAATGCAGCCCAGAGATCTGGGGAGAAAAGAGTGAAATTGTAGCCTTTTCTCTTGGAAACTTCAGAAGTAATGACTACATTTCAGAATAAACACCGAGATAAAAGAGGAGGATTTGGAGACAGACTTTTAAAATCCTCTGATGAGAAAGAGAGAAATTTAATATCTCAACCATTTTAAACCTTTAAGCCTCTGTGCACAAAGCTAGCCATTTCTTGATCTCTTTGTTAATGTAGCTTTAGTACCAAAGTTGTGCAATTCTTTAATAAACTCACATCAAAACATTGTTTCCAGGTGCTTTCAAAAAATTAGCAGCAACTTTAGAAATGAAGCAAATGAAGGAAACAGTCCTCCACTGAGAGGTCTTTGGGGCCAGTAGAGGCCAAGGGGTGGGGTGTGGGGTGTGGGTTGGGGTGGGAAGAGGCTAAAGAAAACCTCAGTGTAAGCCCAGGAAGTTCCTTGCCCTCCTGCCTGAACAACTATGGGACAGTGGGAACTAGGAAGGGTACTCACCTTTCTGCCACTCACTAGAAGTCAGGGTTGTGGCCCTAGTCAGCTGCTCCACCCCCAGATCCCAGGTACTCGGAAGATGATTAGCAGAAAGATCCTTTTACAACCAGACCTGGGGAGGGGTCTCCACAGGACGCCTCTGGGGTTGGGGGAGAGGGGGTCGTGTCCCAGGGCTGTCTCTTATACACAT
>SJYX01012509.1:79776-104272 GCA_006410675.1 Oreotragus oreotragus | reverse complement strand
GGGGGTCGTGTCCCAGGGCGGGTGGGAGTGATGCCCAGGGCCTGGGGAGGGTCCCGTAGGAAGACCCTCCCTGCAGGGAGCCCAGCTTCTCACTCCCTCCATGGCTCAGCAGCTCCCCCGTGAGCCCGAGCCGGGAACTTCAGGAAGCCAGGTTCCCTCCTCCCGCAGGGTCGAGGACATCCTGGAAAACACGAGGCAGCTTCTCCCAGGGAAACCACGCCAAGGAAAAGTCCCCAAGGATACAAGAAGCCCCTCGAAGGACATCTAGTGGATTCCCTTTCCCTTGCTTCAGATGCAAAATGCCTCCAGAAGAGACCCCAGCTCCCTGTTTTCACTGCTTTAAAGAAGGCGGACCCCGAAGAACTGATGCTTTCGAAAGGTGGTGCTGGAGAAGACTCTTGAGAGTCCCTTGGACTGCAAGAAAATTAAACCAGTCAATCCTAAAGGAAATCAACTCTGAATATTCATTGGAAGGACTGATGCTGAAGCTCCAATACTTTGGCCACCTGCTGCAAAGAAGCGACTCACTGAGAAAGACCTTGATGCTGGGAAAGATGGAGGGCAGGAGAAGAGGGTGACAGTGAAATGACTGGATGGCACCACTGACTCAATGGACATAAATCTGAGCAAACCCTGGGAGATGGTGAAGGACAGGGAAGTCTGGCGTGCTGCAGTCCTTGGGGTCACAAAGAGTCAGACACGACTGAGGGAACAGCAGCGACCTTTGTCACACACTAACTTTTTCAGTCAGAGACCCTCTCTAAGACTATGCAAGCAAATGCAAACATTAAGGGTGAGGCTTTAATGTAAATAACTGTGGCCGCAGCCATAGACGCAGTTGAGAGAAGACTGAAAATAGTACAACTGACTAAGGGGAAAAACAATACAGTGGAATGAAAATGTCCTTTGAGTATGACATTGTCAGAATTCAGCAAGATAAAATAAGGCAGGTCCCAAACCCATAGACTCCAAAATAAAATTGTCATCATCCATAACATAAATCTTTGGATTTATTAATACATTCTGAAAATAAACTGTACAATTTTACCAGCTGGTCTATTTAGTGATGAATCAACTACTTTAATCTCATAAAATGATTCTCTTGTGTGCCATTTGGCTCTATAGCTCTTCTTCCTTCCTCTTTTTGAAATGGATCCCATCTTAATCTTTCTCAAAATCACCATTTATGACTCCAGAAGGTAGTAAATGCGAGAGAAGAGCCACTCAAAGTTGGTTTTAAGCAGCATGACCCCACTGAGTGCAGCCATCAGTGGGCCTGGGGCCCACTACAGGTTCTTCCCCAACAGGGATAAAGACCACCACCCATCCTAGGAGATCTTGCCTGTCTCCCCTTCACCCCAGGTGATATCAGAAGCCCAAGGTGCTCTTTTTCTCCAGGCCATCACACAGGTGTGAAAGAGCACAGCATTGCCATCACACAGGAAACATTAAAAAAAAAAAAAATTGGAGTGTTGTTGAGATGAATTTGAAAATTGGTCCACTCTTCAATACTCATAAATTCAACAATAATCACAGCAACGATGCTCACATAAGACAACACGTACATGTCTTTCATCTAGGCTCAAAGCACTGGACAAGTCATGGTCTGGGCTAAGATCCTATCCTGTGTAGCTTTATGGGAGACTCCACACCATTACAATAACATAATGACACTGTGATAACAATAATAATACCTTATGTTTACCCAATACCTATCTGGGAAATCTAAAGCAGTTCAGTGATGCTAATCTAATTAGACTCCAGGTCCCTGTCAAGCAAGTAGAGGGTGGGTGTTTCTCATTCAAATGCTGTTTGAGAAATGATGGGAACACTAACATCTACCACCTCCCTTTCTCCTGGGTATTTGTGAACATAAAGGGAAAAAAAAGATAGCTCAGATTTAAATCTTCTAACTACATGGAAGAACAATGATAATAGTTGACTAAAATACTGTTTAGATCACTTTTCATCTGATATATTTGTCTTTCAAATTATAGGTTGAATTCATATCCTGCCTTCGTTCATGGGAGATTTTTCACAACGCTCCAACACAGGGAAGAAAAGATGGTCATGCTCTGTGGGAGACAGTCTTCTTTTTTCTGCTCAAGAACCTAATGTGGTTCCATCTGCCATTCCTCCTAAGGCACAATTTCTCCTTTCCTGAGGACTTCCCCTTAAACACTTCGCAGATTTAGATTATGTAAACCGGATACTTGGAAATGGACATTTTGGATTTTGGAAACACTGAATTCAGAATACTAACAAAAACAAAAATAGACTAGTAATAATGAAACTGTACTTTTGGCTCAATCTGGGAAAAGCTCATATTTTTAAAAATAGCTATGTATAAAGGAACTTCCATAAAGTACTATACACGTTAAATAGACAAAAGCAATGTCAAGAGAGTTTACATAGAACCCCTTCCCTTCCATCAATTACTAGATAGTTCATTTTAAAACAATCTCAAATTGAGAGCCATAACATTTATCATAGTCTGTAACCATGTTTAAACAACATGGTGATATTTGTTATTTATATACTCCCCCCACCCCCCGCCACTAGAAAATAAACTCCATAAGGGCAAAGATCATCTGTGTCTCATTAATTGTATCACCGTGTGTTTAGTTCATAGATGTTAACTACCTTTTGAATGAATGGAGGAAGGATAGAGGAGGCTCCGGCATAGTAAAGTAGCTAAGTACCTGGACTCCGAGGTCAGCAGAGTTTGAAACACTTTTTGAATCAGTATGAATCAGGACTTCTCTGCTTACTAGGTTTGCAAGCTTGAGCAAATCACTTAAACTCTTTGAACCTCAGCTTTCACATCTGCAAAATGGAAACTGTATGTTTTAGGTGTATCATAAAGATTAACTGAAATGATGTAAATAAGTTCTTTATCACAGTGCCTAAATGCTTAATAGATACAAACTGCTGCTTCGGGGATTTTTTTGTTTCAAAAATAGAATGCTGCTGCTGCTGCTAAGTCGCTTCAGTCGTGTTCGACTCTGTGGACCCCATAGACGGCAGCCCACCAGGCTCCGCCGTCCCTGGGATTCTCCAGGCGAGAACACTGGAGTGGGTTGCCATTTCCTTCTCCAATGCATGAAAGTGAAAAGTGAACGTGAAGTCACTCAGTCATGTTCAACTCTCAGCGATCCCATGGACTGCAGCCCACCAGGCTCCTCCGTCCATGGGATTTTCCAGGCAGGAGTACTGGACTGGGTTGCCATTGCCTTCTTCAAAGTAGAATGGCTAATTTGACCCAGTTTTTAAGGTCATTGTGTACACTTGGTGATCCATAGTTGCTTGAAACCATAGATGTGAAACCCCTGGATAAAGAGAGATAACTGTACCTCACCATTTTGTATAAAGGGACTTGAACATCATTGGATTTGGGTATCTGAGGAGTTCCTGGAAACAGTCACCCTGAAGACAGAGGAACAACTGTATTTTCCAAATGTGCACCTCCCCCTTTGCTCCTCGCTGTCCAGTTACCACTAAGAATCATCCTTCAGTACAGATATATGGCTTCCTTCTCAGGCACTATAAGCCATAGCACTGCTTAGCTCAGCTGGTAAAGACTCTGCCTGCGATACAGGAGACCCCGGTTCGATTCCTGGGTTAGGAAGTTCCCCTTGGGCCTCCCTAGTGGCTCAGACAATAAACAATCTGCTTGCAATGTGGGAGACCACGGTTTGATCCTTGGGTTGGGTCGATCCCCTGGCGATCCCCTGGTAGAGGGCATGGCAACCCACTCCAGTATTCTTGCCTGGAGAATCCCCATGGACAGAAGAGCCTGTTATGCTAGAATCCATGGGGTTACAAAGAGTTGGACATGACTGAGCTACTTAGCACACAGCACAGCAAGCTCAGAGCAGTAGCCACAGTGTACCCCTACCCCCACTTACCCCCACTCTTATAGTTTCCGGATAATGCCTGCCTCGGCCTCTGTAACCTGCTCCCGGGCAATGTCGGCATTTAACACCCTGTGGCCACAGGACTGACACTCTGATGTCTGGACTAGACCCAAATTCAGGTCAGGCTGAGGGGACAAAGGAAGTTGATGCCAATCACCCCTACTCCCTGCTTCCCCGACCTCCCCAACTCACGCTCCTGCCCCAGGTGGGCTGGGAGGGAATAAGGGCATTTTAGGGTAGAGGCCCAGAAGAGAGGGAGGCAATGATGGTTTGAATATCCCTGGGCCAGCTCTCTCACTCCATCTTCTCCCCTCTCCCCTAAACACACTGGGGAACCACTGTGGCCAGAGGCACGGAGGGCAATGCTTGGGAGCCCCGAGAGGGTGCCGGTGCCCAGGATCTCAGTTTTGCCCCACTGGATTCTCTTTTTCTGTCTGGATGGGAACATCCCGGGCAACCTTCCAAACCTTGTGCAGCCATTTAATAAATCGGCTTCCAGCTAAGGGCTGGAGCTGGAGGAGGTAGGACACTTGGTCTCGGTCAGTTTGCAAAAAATGTGAGCTGGTGCCAGGAAGCTTGGGGAGGGTGAAGAGGAACCTGCTCTGCTCCTTCACGTGGATCTGAATCAGAGGAGGAAGTGGGCACAGTGCCCAGGACCAGTCACAGTGTCAGGCATCCTCGCTCTGCCACTTAAAGCAGCTTGACCCTTGGCTTGTTGTTTAATGTCTCCAACCTCAGTTTCCTTACCTGTAAAGGGGCAATCATGACCCCTTCTCGCAAGACTGCTGCAAGAATTAAACAGGGGTGAGGGAAGGACAAAAGGAGTCAAGTGGATCAATTGTATGGTGACTGATGGAAGCTAACCTTTTGGTGGTGAGCATGCTAGATCTTTGGTATTGTGTATAGAAGTCAATGTCGTTCACAACTTACCATGTGTTTATGCTCAGCCGTGTCCAGCTCTTTGCAACTCCATGGACTGTAGCCCACCAGGCTCCTTGCTGCTGCTGCTAAGTCGCTTCAGTCGTGTCCAACTCTGTGCGACCCCATAGAGGACATGACTGAGCGACTAAGCACAGCACAAGAACCTGCCACACCTTCCCTGTGTGACCTTGAATAGACCCCACGACTGGGGATCAGTAAGATTTATTGACCAAGAGCTGTGTTATGCACATTACATGTATTATCTCACTGAATCTCATTGAGTCAATGTTATTGAGTCAACAGGTGAGGGAATTTAGGCTTGGAAAGGTATGTGACTTGCCCAAGATCACAGAGCTAATCAATGATGAAGCTGGATTAGAATTTAGGCAGTTGAACTCTATGATGCGATCTCAGTCGAAATTCTCATGCTGCTGCTGCTGCTGCTGCTAAGTCGCTTCAGTCGTGTCCGACTCTGCGACCCCATAGACAGCAGCCCATTGGGCTCCGCCATCCCTGGGATTCTCCAGGCAAGAACACTGGAGTGGGTTGCCATTTCCTTCTCCAGTACATGAAAGTGAAAAGTGAAAGTGAAGTTGCTCAGTCATGTCCGACTCAGCGACCCCATGGACTGCAGCCTACCAGGCTCCTCCGTCCATGGGAGTTTCCAGGCAAGAGTACTGGAGTGGGATGCCATTGCCTTCTCCGAATTCTCATGCTAGTCAATATTTAAAAAAAAATAGTAATAATAAAAATAATTGATGGGCTTCCTGGCGGCTCAGTGGTAAAAAATCTGCCTGCCAAAGCAGGAGACACAGGTTCGATCCCTGATCCTGGAAGATCCCACATGCCACTGAGCAACAAAGCCTGTGCACCACAGTTGTTAAGCCTTGCCCTAGAGCCCACACGTGGCTGCTACCAAGCCCTTGTGCAGCAACTACCGAAGCACACACACCCCAGAGTCCGACCTCGGCAACAAGGCCACCGCAGCGAGAAGACGCATGCGTGCCGCAACCAGAGCGTAGACCCCGCTCGCTGCAGCTAGAGAAAAGCTGGGGGCAGCCGCGAAGGCCTAGCACGGCCAAAAATAAATAAGTAAACAAAATTATTCAAAAAGGTCACTGGGATTCTTCCACTGCTAAGAGTCAGGGGGTTTGGTAAAAGTGGACCCACGTTTTCACATCTCCAGATGGGCCGTGGTTAAGGTAACCACCTAAGAAAATTGAGATAGATATTCCCTCCAGAAAGGGAAAGGACAGCCCTCCTGGGCGAATAGGGTCTCAATACAGATATTTACAAGGCAGCCAGCGGCACTATAACTCTCCTTGATTCTTCTTAACAAGGGTAAGAGGGGCGACATGTGGACCAAAAGTCACATACTTGCAAAGACATCCTTCCTCTAGAGACCAAGAAATAGCAGATTCCTTTCCTGGGAACATCTCTATCAAATAGACATCTGTTACTCTTTGGCGATCTGTATGCCATAACAGTTTAAAAAACAGAGTTTAAATGCTTAAATAAGAAGAAAACAGTTTGCCCGTGTTGCAAAATAGCATATAAACTGTGCTGGAATTAGTGCAAGGGGAACATTTATCTTTCCTAGATAATCTTGAAGCTGGACTTTTTTTTTTTTGATGGTGTATAATTATGTTTACTGGCATGGAAAGATGGTCATGATATATCACTAAAGGGGAATAAAAACCCCAAACTGGCTGTAAACACCAAACCAGACTTATTTTTGCCTTTTTAATTGCTTGCTTATTTTTGGTTGTGATGGGTCTTGGTTGCTGCCAGACCAGACTTTTTAAAGGAGCATTTGACTGTACCTCCCTGGCTGGGGTGAGGTGCCCTCTCCATGTCCTGTGAAAGAAAAGGAAGAATGGGTCAAGACTAGCTGGGTTTTTTTAGCTGTAATGGCCAAAGACTTGTTTGAACTGAAATCTGGGCCAGCCTGGTGTGAAGAAAAGATGGTAGGGTGGAGAGTGGAGTCTAGAAGACCTGGCTTCCAATCCTGGCAGCACCAACCATGAGCCACGGTGACCTGGCACAGATTCGATGCCTCCAAAGGCCTGCCCCCTTTGATACAGTAGAAGCCACGCCCACTGCCCAAGTTTGATGCCATCTGCAGTGTGCCTGCACAATGCCAGGCGCATGGGAGGTGCTCAGGCAGTGGTGGGCCTCCCCATTCTGTAATGCCAAGGGTTGACCATTACCAACTGCAGTCACAAGGGTTGACCATTAATTACCAAGGGGTGAGACTGAGGTGCCAGGCTGTGAATGAGATCAACCAAAATCTGAGACCCTGGTCCATTGGACATTCCTTTGCTCACTCAAGAAACACTGATGGAGGGCCTGCCATGTGGCTGCTCGGGGCCAGGCAGTAGGCTTACCTCTGGGAACTCAGTGAAACACATCCCATCCCTGTCCTTGTGGAGAGGGATCATAAACAGGTAACAGAGAAATAGCCTTGTGCCTGGGCTCTGGGGGCACTGGAAAGGGGGCATAAGGACAGGGGGCTGCTTGGTGGGGTCCTCAGGAAAGACCTTTCCCAGCAGCTGACATCTGGCCTGAGACAGGAAGGGGCCATGGTCAGGAGGGGGCAGGCTGAGCAAGAGGCTGCAATCAGGTTTCTGCTTGAGCAACTTCGGACTCGCAAAGCTTGCACTTCCTGTGGGAATGCCAGGAAAGCCCCTGGGGGCCATTTCAGCAGCCCCCCCCTGCCTCTGGGTGTGAGGTTTCTCCCCTCCCAGGCCCGGGGCATCAGCCCTGCCTCAGTGTATGCTGCTAACCCAGAGAAGAAGCATAGCTTTAAAACCTTGGACGCTAACGGTGCAGCATGACCATTTAGCACTTAAATAGATGCAAGTTCTAGAACATCCACAGCCAAAATGAAAGTAAATAATGACAGAATGTGAGTCATGACTGCGCTTGCCGAGTATTTGCAGAGCATATAAACAAAGTGTGCTCACGGATTCAGAGCGAGGACCTAGGAGCTGGGTACCAATTCATCAACTCCCAACTCTAGCACATGCAAGGATATTAATAAAATCATAGTCCAAGGGGGTCGCAAAGAGTCGGACACAACTGAGCAACTGAGCGTGCACACACACACGATGGAAAACTTAGTTAACTAAGCCCTCATTCTCTGGAGTTCACCCGAGACTGGAATTTAAAAAGCTTATCCCTGGCTCTGTGACAACCTAGAGGGGTAGGATGGGGTGGGGTGGGAGGGAGGCTCAAGAGGGAGGGGACGTATGTATACCTATGGCTGATTCATGTAAATGTATGGCAGAAACCAATACAATACTGTAATTATTCTTCAATTAAAAATAAATTAAAAAATTAAAAATACATATTCATTAAAAAAAACTCTTATCCCCAGGACTTCCCTGGCAGTCTAGTGATTGGAACTTTGCCTTCCAATGTGGGGGGTGTGGGTTCGATCCCTGGTGTGGGATCCCATATGCCTTGAAGCCAAAAGCCCAAAGCATGGTGCAGGGGCAATGTTGTGGCTAGTTTCATAAAGACTTTTTTTAAATGGCCCATATTTTTTAAATCTTAAACAAATAGAAAGCTTATCCCGATAAAAACCAGAGTACTCATTCTCATGTTTCTCAAATGAAATCACTTCACCACCAATGTTGACATGAAGCTTAATTAACACTCCGATATTTAGAGAAGGGAAAAACAAAACAACTGAGTGTGTAAACCTAGGAGATGAACACAACCAGCCAGTCTTGACCCATCAGTCTCTCTCCCAGGAGCTGGTCACTTATTTTCTTGTAGCAGAGTGTTTGGTAGTGACCCCTTCTCATCTCCTGATAAGCTGCTCCCTTAGAGGCAGAGTTGATGCCTTATCCTTTAATCCTCCTCCATTCCTATAGCTAGGGGAAGGTAGTGAGTGAAAGTCTCTCAGTCGTGTCCAACTCTTTGTGACCCCGTGGACTATACAGTCCACGGAATGTTCCAGGCCAGAACACTGGAGAGGGTAGCCTTTCCCTTCTTCAGGAGATCTTCCCAACCCAGGGACTGAACCCAGGTCTCCCGCATTGCGGGCAGATTCTTTACCAGCTGAGCCACAAGGGAAACCCAAGAATACTGGAGTGGGTAGCCGATCCCTTCTCCAGCAGATCTTCCTGACCTAGGAATCAAACCNCCAACCCAGGGACTGAACCCAGGTCTCCCGCATTGCGGGCAGATTCTTTACCAGCTGAGCCACAAGGGAAACCCAAGAATACTGGAGTGGGTAGCCGATCCCTTCTCCAGCAGATCTTCCTGACCTAGGAATCAAACCAGGGTTTCCTGCATTGCAGGAACATGGTTTACCAACTGAGATATCAGGGAAGCCCTGGAGAAGGTAGTAGTTGCTCTTTAAGTATCTGCTGTATAAGTGACCATCTTTACTAATTGCCAGAATTCACCCCAGCCCTGGGCTTCCCTAGGGTCCTGTCTAGGCAGAGGATAGACCCAAAAAGGGGGCTAGGATCAGGAGATAGACGGTTTGGTTCCAGCGCAGACTCTAGCACTCACCAGCCTGTGTGAGTCATGTCCTTTGTTTTGGTTTTCTCGTCTCTAAAATGGGAGAAGTTGCTATTCTACTTTTTAAGATTTTTCAGATGAAGCAGTGGGAAAGAAACACTTGGAAAGGTGTTCTTCGAGTGTGAGGTGACCCCTGCCTTGCTTTGGAGGGGGGTTCTGTGCATGTGAAGGCAAGATGCTGCAGGAGTATGGACCACGACAGATTCTGGGCCAGTCAGCAGGGTGGATCCGGAGGTATCGCTGCTGCTGCTGCTGCTGCTGCTAAGTCGCTTCAGTCGTGTCCGACTCTGTGTGACCCCATAGACGGCAGCCCACCAGGCTCCCCCGTCCCTGGGATTCTCCAGGCAAGAACACTGGAGTGGGTTGCCATTTCCTTCTCCAATGCATGAAAGTGAAAAGTGAAAGTGAAGTTGCTCAGTCGTGTCTGACTTAGCGACCCCACAGACTGCAGCCTACCAGGCTCCTCTGTCCATGGGATTTTCCAGGCAAGAGTACTGGAGTGGGGTGCCATTGCCTTCTCTGGGAGGTATCGTTAATGACCGCAAATTCACAGAGGAGAATGTCACTGAGGCTGTGCTGATCTGCACACAGGAGATGGCAATCAGGGCACAGACTCTGGAGCCAGCAGATAACACAGAACGTGACCGGCCTTAAGGCAATAGGATGTGATGGGGCCTGCGGCCAATCAAAGATCCCGCTGGTGCTCTACCCAAGGCAATTGCTTGGACAGCTTTAAAACACAGGCCCGGTCAAATACAGCATCTCTGTTTTGAAACCCTGCAGCCTGTTGATTTAAATGTATGTTTTATTCTGATGCTTTGACCTCTTTGAGAGTCTCTTGGACAGCAAGGAGATCCAACCAGTACATCCTAAAGGAAATCAGTCCTGAATATTCATTGGAAGGACTGATGCTGAAGCTAAAACTCCAATCCTTTGGCAGCCTGATGCGAAGAACTGACTCATTGGAAAAGACTCCGATGCTGGGAAAGATTAAAGGAGGGAGAAAGGGACGACAGAAGATGAGGTGGTTGGATGGCATCACCAACTCAATAGACATGAGTTTGAGTAAACTCCGGGAGTTGGTGATGGACAGGGAGGCCTGGCGTGCTGCAGTCCATGGGGTTGCAAAGAGTCGGAAACAACTGAGTGACTGAACTTTGACCTCTGGGTCCCGGCTGGCCCTGGAGGCACTGCTCCTCACAGCACCAGCTAATTCCTAGAGATAGAAAACAACTGAGCAATCCAGAGCTTGCACCCTAGACCCTTCTTTTTTTTTTTTTTTTGATCCTAGAACATTTATTTCCACAGGTTCTTGATAAAAGAGCACAATCCTGTATAAAAGTATACAGTACACACGAGGGCAAAATTACATAGCAAGCCTCGGCTGCACTGACACCTTCCACAGGGAAACCCCAGGGAGGAACTTTCCACCTCCTGACAGTTTTATAATCATTCGCATTTCCAATGCACTGCAAGCCCCATCCCACCTTTCATTTTCTCCAGCCTCTAACTGAAATGTGTGTTCATAAGTTGTGCGAGTATGTACAGAACACTCACTCTACCTGCTGGATGGGAAGTTGAGACAACACGTTGTAAGTCACCCCAACGTGGTTGGGAGCCAAGCCAGGGAGGCTGCAGAGCCGGGCCTAGCTCTCTCCTCCAAGGTGTTTACATGCCACTGGGGTCTCTGAAATCCGAAAGCCACAAGGTCTTGTGTTCTGCTCCTGTACTGAACTTCTCCCAGTTCAGGTGTGGGAAGGGCAAGCTCAGGAGGAGAGCTTGCGCTTAAGGAGACCAGGGAGGGAGATCTCAGCGCACGCAGGCGGCATCAGCAGGGGACAGAGAAACCTTCAAAATCTTGTGCACGAGACTGGGTTCTTCAGTCATGTCTTCTCCCACTATCACCGCTAAGTATCAGGGACTTTCAAGGCTCAAAATTGACCCCTGTCTCCCAGGAACTCCACGACAAGCCTCAAGAGCCCTGAGATAAGGTACTTCGCTGTGGCTTCAGTCTGGCCACTTGCTACTTTGGTGGTTCCACAGCCTCCCTGGCATCTGGGTGGGTGATTACGTGGCTTGATGTGTGAACAACGTGGCTTCAGTACCATGGGGTGTGCTTTAAGAATGGGGGACAGCGGACGGAGGACACTGAGGCTGCTGTCGCCACGAATCCTGAGGGGGTCTGGGAGGTCCCGTAGGGCCTAGACCCTTCTTTATGGGGTGCTTGCACCCTGGGCCACTTGCCCTAGTCATTTAGCCCAGATACCAGACCATTAAGGACACCCCCTAAGCCTCAGAGCCCACAGAAACGATCCAAGCTGGCCTGTCCTACTCTTTACCCCTCCCTTTCCAAGGAAACCACAATAAAGGATTTTGCCAACATTTCCCCCTCACTCTTTCTACCTCCTGACCGACCCTGGTGATTTCCCATCAGCCCTGCATGGCGGGACCTGCTCCCTTCTCTTAAAACTGTAGCAGACCCTCCTTTCAATGAGAGGCATTTCCTGATATCCTGGGCTAAAAGTGAAGTGAAGTCGCTCAGTCGTGTCCGACTCTGCGACCCCATAGACTGTAGCCTACCAGGCTCCTCCGTCCATGGGATTTTCCAGGCAAGAGTACTGGAGTGGGTTGCCAGTTCCTTCTCCAGAGGATCTTCCCGACCCAGGGATCGAACCCGGGTCTCCCACATTGTAGGCAGACGCTTTACCATCTGAGCCACCAGGGAAGCCCCATACCTGAATAATAATAACACCTACATTTTAACACCATCTGCCTGCAGTGCAGGGGACCCAGGTTCAATCCTTGGGTTGGGAAGATCCCCTGGAGAAGGAAACGGCAACCCACTCCAGTACTCTTGCCTGGAAAATCCCATGGACGGAGGAGCCCGGTGGGCTACAGTCTATGGGGTCGCAGAGTCGGACACGACTGAGCGACTTCACTTCACTTTTAGCCCAGGATATCAGGNATCCTTGGGTTGGGAAGATCCCCTGGAGAAGGAAACGGCAACCCACTCCAGTACTCTTGCCTGGAAAATCCCATGGACGGAGGAGCCCGGTGGGCTACAGTCTATGGGGTCGCAAAGAGTCGGGCACGACTGAGTGATTAACACACACACGTCTTAACACAGCTGTGAACCCCACTGGAGCTTGAATCATCACGGCAGCTCCACGGCCCCCATTGAATCTGGGCACCCAACACAGTGGAGAGTTGGACACAAGTCTGAGCAAACTCCGAGAGATAGTGAAAGACAAGGAAGCCTGGCGTGCATGGTGTCACAATTAGACACGGCTTAGCGACTCGGCAACAACCAGGCACAGTCCCTAGCCCGTAGAAGACACTACTTCTTCTTTTAAAATAGTTGTATTTACTCATTCACTCTTGGCTGTGCTGGGTCTTCGTCGCTGCGCCGGCTTCTCTCTCGCTGTGACGAGCGGGGGCTGCTCTCTAGCTGCGGTGCACAGATTTCCGTGCAGTGGCTTCTGCTGTGGAGCACCAGCTCCAGGCTGCGCAGGCTTCCGCAGCTGAGGCTCTCGGGCTCTGGAGCACAGACTCAATAGTTGTGGCTCATGGGCTTAGTTGCTCCACAGCATGTGGGCTCTTCCTAGATCAGAGGCTGAACCTGTGTCTCCTGCCTCAGTAGGCAGCTTTTTTTTTTTTTTTTTTTTTTACCAATGAGCCACCAGGGAGACCCCAGATGCAATTAAGGTACTAATCAATAAATGGAGAAGGGGAAAGTGAAAAGCTGAGTGTGGAAGCCTCATCTGGGGACGCAGATGCCCTACACTTCCATCTCACTGCTGCAACAGCTCTAGGAAGCTGCATTCTGTACCCGCCTGGTTCTACACTTGGAAGGAATGTAGGCAGCCAGGCGGGAGCAAGCCGGGGGAGGTGGGGTGAGTGCACGCTGGTGGGCATGAGCTGTGGTTAAACATAAGCGGCTCTCCCTCCTACTGGGGAGCTTTTCAGGCAACTCTTAAGCAAGAGGCTCTTCTCTTGGCAGACAGACTTCCGGCTAACTCTAGCTGTTTCCTTTATGGGTTTCTGAACAGATCACCACCTCAAAGGGTCTCTGAACCCGGGGTAAAAATGTGA
Source organism: Oreotragus oreotragus (assembly GCA_006410675.1). Classification (NCBI taxonomy): domain Eukaryota; kingdom Metazoa; phylum Chordata; class Mammalia; order Artiodactyla; family Bovidae; genus Oreotragus; species Oreotragus oreotragus. The sequence goes on along the minus strand of SJYX01012509.1, from coordinate 90,806 downwards.
AAGCCGGAAAGAGGGTTCCCAGCCATCTGCAGTCTCTGGGACCCGCCTGGAACAGGCTCTCAAATAGGAGGATCAGGGGTTCCCAAATGGCTTAAGGGTAAAGAATTCTCCTGCAATGCAGGAGACATGGGATTGATCCCTGGGTCGGGAAGATCCCCTGGAGGAGGAAATGGCAACCCACTCCAGTATTCTTGCCAGGGAAAGTCCATGGATAGAGAAGCCTGGTGGGCTGCAGTCCACAGGGTCGCAAAGAATCGCATGCAACTGAGGCAGCAGCACAGAAGCCACTCGCTCAGCTCCGTGGGGCCTTGAAATTATCCTGTGTCTGTGACAGTACAGGGCCAGGGTTGGGGGCGCGGTCTGTATCTCTGCACTTTTCGGGTAGTAAACTGTAAGCTGAGCTAGAGAACTTCTTCTTCTTCTTCTTCTTCTTTTTTTTTTAATTCCTTACTCTTAAAAGTACATCAGTCTGTTCTGCTTGAAAATGGACTGAATTTCCCAAATGACAGGGCCCTTGGGTGTCATTCTCAGGATGACCACCTCATTCCAGGCAGAGAGAAAACCTGTCTGGGATGACCTAGGGGAGGCAGATAACCCCCTGCTGGGAGCGGGGGGAGATCAAGTATTTACTGTTCCTGATGAGGTTCAGCTGTGTGGTTCAGTTGGCAGCAGCCAATGGCTCCCTAAGACCCAAAAAGGAAAGACAGGGGGCATTCGACCAGTGAAGGGACAATGAGAATCTGGGGGACTGCCCAAGTGGTCATGCCAGGAGAGGGGGGTCAGCAAGACGACTATGCAAATGGGTTTCACCCAGAACAGAACCTGTCTCTTATACACATCTAGATGTGTATAAGAGACAGCCCTAGACCCTTCTTTTTTTTTTTTTTGATCCTAGAACATTTATTTCCACAGGTTCTTGATAAAAGAGCACAATCCTGTATAAAAGTATACAGTACACACGAGGGCAAAATTACATAGCAAGCCTCGGCTGCACTGACACCTTCCACAGGGAAACCCCAGGGAGGAACTTTCCACCTCCTGACAGTTTTATAATCATTCGCATTTCCAATGCACTGCAAGCCCCATCCCACCTTTCATTTTCTCCAGCCTCTAACTGAAATGTGTGTNTGATGATTCAACTCACTGCCCTTCTCTCTCAAGTGTCCTGGTTTGATTGATAAATCATAGAGTCATACTCAACAGCAGGGAGTTTTGCAAATGGAATGTCTGAGTTGGAAGGCTCTCAAGTAAGAGTCTAGTTGCTTTGTTTGTACAAACAGAAGTTTAAGGTTTGGCAAACATGCTGGAGAAGGTCTGGCAGCAGCAGATGGCAGGAACAGTGAGCAGAAGGGAACCATGCCTGACCTTGGGCTCTGCTGGAGGGGAACTTGGGCTGGCTAGGACTGCCTGGGACTAGCAGACTTCACTCGCAGCATCTAGCCCAAGAGGGGCTTCCAAAGACAGCATTTCCATCCTCTGGTTGAAGTCTCAAGCCCAGAGTTAAGAAGTCTAGTGAGGGGTAGGCACTAAGAAAAAACGGTTTCACCAGATGGGCTGTGAGAGGAGCGAACATCCCCCACCCTCCATCATCAGCAGGGGCTGGGTACCACCATCCCATTCAGCGCCACCTTGCATCACCATGGGGACCCTGAACAATCTCCTGGTTTTCTTTCTTCCTGGTTGAGATCTTGTTTCTGTCAAAATGAACTATTTGTGTTGCATGAAACGTCACGGACTGTGGGCAAAACCAGGACAAACCCAAACCTCAGAAATAAGAGCCCTCTGATGATACTCACACGCAACTCCCCAAATCTTTAGAGGCTACAATGAATTTTCTTTTCCCAACACTGAACTTATTCTCTAGAAGTATTTAACCCAAGCGGCATCTGACAGACAAGCCCCCAATGGCCTGAGCATGCCAGATCAACTCATTCTCGAGCTGATTCACCAGGTGAAGCCGTGGCCCTGAGCGACCCACTCACGGAGGGAGGGTGAAGACGTCAAAGGGAAGACGTGGCTGTAAGTTTCACCTGGAGGCCTCACATGAAGTTTAATCAAGCCATAAAATACTCAAGATGTCCAGTGTATAAGGACTATTTCACTTTTGTGTGTGAGACAGAACTAAAACTTCAAAGCTATTTGTCTTTTTATCTAAGATTAGCCATCATGCAAAAACTTACTGGTCAAGCAGATAATAAAATACACAGATCCCATGGAAGGGTTTTTGTACATTTCAGTCCTTGCAGATAACAAAGCCATTCTGCACCCTGCATAGTCCTGAGAGTGAGTTCCTTCAGTTCTGAAAGCTGCCAGTCCTGCCAGTGCCCGGAGGGCTCATGTGTTATAAGTTCTCGAAGCTCTTTTAGCTGCAGTCTGGGCATCTGGTGATTCTTTGTCCTCTTCCTCGGTCCGCTTGTGTTTTAAGAACAAGTCAGACTTTAAGAAGCGGCTGTAACTGTCATACTTCATGAGGTTGAAGATCTAAGGGGAAAAGGAAAATTATAAATCATTTACTTTTTATTAAATACCTATCATGTGCTGGGGCTTTCCCAGTGGCACACTGGCAAAGAACCCTCCTGCCAATGCTGGAGACGCAGGAGACAAGGATTCGATCTCTGGGTTGGGAAGATCCCCTGAAAGGAAATGGCAACCCCCTCCGGTATTCTTGCCTGGAAAATTCTACGGACCGAGGAGCCTGTAGGGGCTACAGTCCATGGGGTGACAAAGAGTTGGACAGGAGTGAGCACCTGAACATGAGCACAATCGTGTGCCCAGGAGGGCACATGCATGCCAAACACCCAAGGAAAGCTAAAGTAAGTCTTGTGGTAGACCAGGCAGACTTCCTGGATGGTTAGGGTCACTATGAAATTATCTCAATGGAATATAACAGCTTAAAGAGCACATGCTTGTGCTATATTTTTCATGGGCTTTCCTATATCTATATTTTTCATGGAAGTCTAGATTCACACAGTATTGATGCATACCCTTGGATCAAGAAGTACTTTAAGAATCACCACTTTAAAAAAAACAGAATTACCACTGTATTCAGGTTAGAGATTACAGGGATATGGGTCTCCAGGAACTTGAGGTAGCAGAAGAGAAGCCATATTTGTAGAGACGATGAAATAAAGGCCACTATCATATCAGACGATGCTAATATTTAGACCCCCGGAAGTCTGGCAACCAAGGTCTTACACAAACCTATTATTACGCCAAGAAACAAAATGGGGCATATTCAGTGCCGGGCAGAGAAGGGGAATGACAAGCTCAGGCAGGAGGGGCTTTGGGAACAGGCCCTAATTGAAGAAAATAGCAGTCAGCTGCAGGACGCAGACACCTGCTCGCTCACACAGGCCCAGAAGCGTCTCTCTGGGAAAGCAGTCATTCTAATGCACACTTGCCAGCTGCGAGGGGAGGACCCCTGATGGATTAGAGGACTGGCTCCTGCTGCACCCCAAGTTCACAAAGAGTGCCCCCCTTCTAAGCCAGAGTCCCTGTTCCCAACATTTTCCTCCTCCAACGCCTCCCCATGCTTTGCTGCAGTCCTCCCTTGCCCTGCCAAGGGGTGGGAACAGGGGAAACAAAAGGAAGCACTTTCTGGTTGTCGAGGGACAGTCTCTTACTTTGAGACGTTTCTCTCCCATCTCAGACCTTCCCCCTGGACTCTCAGGACATCGTGCAGACTGAAAATCCACATCATGCAACCTGGTGCCTTCACTGACTGCACCGTCTCGGGCTCGACAAACAGAAAGTTCCAGGGGCGTCTAGAAAGACTGTCGCCGCCAGGCGGGATCACCAAGTGGGTGGTAAAACATCTTTTAAACCCGCCCTCTCGCCAGAGGCACATAAACTGCTTTGCCTGATGGTGTCCACGGACTCGGAACATCTGGCTGGGGGCCGGGAGAACTGGAACTTGGGTTTGACCCCTTCGTTTTCCCAAGACAGCTCCAGTCACGAGAGGACCACCTACATCGCTTTGCTCTCAGCCGGGTTTGGACTTCGGGTTTTCCTAAAACTTTCGAACTGCTGTTTGCCCTTCTGTGAGTGCTCTTCCAGTCTGGTCAACCTGTCCAGAAGGAGTGTGCCTCCAAAGGCACCTACCTTGCGCCTCTCCAGAGTGGGCCTCTATTTTGTAGCAATCTTTGTCATCTGAGATTGCTTCAATAAGGTTCGGAGAAAGTATTCATTAAAGCCAAAACCTCCCAAAAAATACAAAAATCATAGGCGNGGGCTCAACCTCCGGGAGATGCTTGGCTCTCCCTTGGGCACACTTGGAGCCAGCAAGCCCAGGGGGAAGGGGCTACAAACTATTTAACAAGAGCGCAAGGACCACTCCCTGCTGTGGGTGGGTGTGAGGTGCCCGTGGAGGCCCTCGAGCTGGGGTTTTCCTCTTTAGGAGCCCTCGCCTGCCTCCTGGTGAAACCGAGTCACCAGGTAGCAGCTGGAGGCATCAGACCGGGACAGATCTGAAGAAGGAAAGGGATGTGGCTACCAAGAGCCTCATTTTCTGGGGATAGGGACTGCCTGGGATCTCTGATGGGGTCTTCACTGCCACCAGCAAAGGGTCTCCTGGGCACTGGCCTTGGAGTTCATGGCAATAGGCAGCTTCAACCCAGGGCCCCTCATGGGTACTCGGCAATGGTGACTTAGAGAATGTCCTAAAAATCTCTTTCAAGAAAGTGGCCAAGGCTGACCACAGCAGCCAGCATCACAGGGCACGTGGTCATGACAGAGGTTCACCCAGTGAATGAGCGGGGCCCATCCACTGAGCAACGACAGAAGGGCTGGGGAAACAATTCAAGGTGCGCCAGTCCCAGAAACAGCACCTTCAAACCACACGCCAGGCAGCACATGGGGCAGCCTCTCTAATCTCTACTGCACCGCTGAGGGCGCCGAACACACAGGGAAAGAACCAGGCCCCGGAGGTCTGTTGCTTTGCCCCAGTGGCCGGTATATTGTCAGCTCAGCTGCCATGACGAGTACCAACAATTGATGACTTGAAAAGCAGAAATTTCCTTTATCGGGGCTCTGAAGGCTGGAAGTCCAAGATCAAGGGGACTGCAGGGCTGGTTTCACCCGAGGACTCTGTCCTTGGCTTCTAGGTGGCCGTCTTTCCCAGCGTCTTCATCTGGTCTCTCCTCTGTGTGTGTCTACGTCCTAATCTCTCCTTATAAGGACACTGGTCAGATTGAATTAGGACCCACCCCAAGGACCTCATTTAATCACCTCTTTGAAGACCGCCATCTCCAACTAGTCACACTCTGAGGTCCTGGAGCTTAGGAGTCTGTCTGAATTTGAGGGGGGACACGATTCAGCCTGTGACAGTGAGCAAAAGAGATCAGCAGGATGCAAACACTGGCCATCCAGCTCTCAAGCCCACACGCCTACCTTTGGGCCATCCCATGACTCGTATGGCAGAATGAGAGGTAGTCACTGAAAACAAAGATTGTGCAAAGAGTTTAACGTGGAAAAATGAACATGAGTGTCAAGTGACTGAACACCGAATGTTTAAAGTTTACTAAAACTGAAAACAATGACCCCAAATACATTCTCTAATGTGTTACCTTGTGTATTTAAGTGGGAAATAAATATCCCCAAAGGTCAGTATAGGAGGTTGAACAATGTGTCCCCCAAATTGACATCCACCTGGAACCTCAGAATGTGACTTTCCTTAGGAATAGGGTTAGCTGAGGATCTCAGGGTGACATCATCCTGGTTTAGTTCAGTTCAGTCGCTCAGTCGTGTCCGACTCTTTGCGACCCCATGAATCGCAGCACGCCAGGCCTCCCTGTCCATCACCATCTCCCAGAGTTCACTCAAACTGTCCATCGAGTCGGTGACGCCATCCAGCCATCTCATCCTCTGTCATCCCCTTTTCCTCCTGCCCCTAATCCCTTCCCAGCATCAGAGTCTTTTCCAATGAGTCAACTCTTCTCATGAGGTGGCCAAAGTACTGGAGTTTCAGCTTTAGCATCAGTCCTTCCAAAGAACACCCAGGGCTGATCTCCTTTAGATTGGACTGGTTGGATCTCCTTGCAGTCCAAGGGACTCTCAAGAGTCTTCTCAAACACTACAGTTCAAAAGTATCAATTCTTTGGCGCTCAGCTTTCTTCACAGTTCAACTCACATCCACACATGACCACTGGATTTAGGGTGGCCCTAAATCCAAGGGGGCTTTCTTTGTGGCTCAGACAGTAAAGCATTTGCCTCCAATACAAGAGACCTGGTTTCAGTCCCTGGATCAGGAAGATCCCCTGGAGGAGGGCATGGCAACCCACTCCAGTATCCTTGCCTGGAGAATCCCATGGACGGAGGAGCCTGGTGGGCTATAGTCCATGAGGTAGCAAAGAGTCAGACACAATTGAGCAACTTTTTGCTTCACTAAGTCCAAGGAGTGATGTCCTTATAAGAAAAAAAAGAGAGAAAGCACAGAGAGACAACCAACCAGAAGAAGCCTGTGTGAAGACAGAGGCTGGAGGGATGCAGCTATAAGCCAGGGACACCAAAGATTGCCAGGAGCCACCAGGAGCTGGAAGAGAAGAACAGAATCTCCCCTCCAACTTTCAGAGGAAGCAGGGCCCTGTCTGACACTCAGGTTTCAGACTTCTGGCCTCCTGAGCTGTGAGAGAGAGAAAAAAAACAACACCTATTTTTTTAAGCCACTTAGTTTGCAATCATCTGTTACGACAGCTCTTGGAAATGAACACAGGTAAATGATTGACTTCACCTCACTCTTGCTTAAGCGCAGAAAATGAGATGGCCTAAGCTTAGGGGTTCCAGAAGGCTCCACAAAACCAGGACTCTGGTGGGAGAACTGGACTCACCAGGGCTGGACTATGGTCATCAGCCCGACCACGCACCTCAAGTTGTCTGCAGGGAAGCGAAAGAAGAAGGTGAACCCAGGTGGGCTGGGACTGTGGGCAGTGGACCACAGACCAAGGGAGCAGAGCTCTAACTAACACAGACAGCCTTCTGGGGAGATGGGCAGCTGACCAAGCAGAAAACCCAAGTTGGCAGCAAAGTTGCATTTATACCGTTTTTTTTTTTTTTAAAAAAAAACAACACCTATTTTTTTAAGCCACTTAGTTTGCAATCATCTGTTACGACAGCTCTTGGAAATGAACACAGGTAAATGATTGACTTCACCTCACTCTTGCTTAAGCGCAGAAAATGAGATGGCCTAAGCTTAGGGGTTCCAGAAGGCTCCACAAAACCAGGACTCTGGTGGGAGAACTGGACTCACCAGGGCTGGACTATGGTCATCAGCCCGACCACGCACCTCAAGTTGTCTGCAGGGAAGCGAAAGAAGAAGGTGAACCCAGGTGGGCTGGGACTGTGGGCAGTGGACCACAGACCAAGGGAGCAGAGCTCTAACTAACACAGACAGCCTTCTGGGGAGATGGGCAGCTGACCAAGCAGAAAACCCAAGTTGGCAGCAAAGTTGCATTTATACCGTTTTTTTTTTTTTTGCGCCAACACAGCTGTGTCCACGCAGGTTTCAGATTTCAGCAGCCCCACATCTGGGAGCTACATACCGGGACTGTAAATCGCTTAGTGTCTTGGCCTTGGGACCCAACCCTTAGTCTGCCGGAGGTAGGACTCGCAGTGAAATCAAGAAGGGAGGCTTCCTGCCATGAGGGCCCCCAACTCAAGGCTGATACATAGCAAGACGCCCCACCCTCCCCAGACCCCAGACAGCGCAACTAATTAGGATTTGCCTTTCCGTGACAGAAAATATCCATGAGGGGCTGTGATTTGAGACTGTTTTGTCTGCTGCTCTGGAAAGGATTCCCCCATGGACACACACTCAGTCGTGTAGAGAATGAGACACTTAACCAGCTTTGAGGGCCCCTCCATTGAAGCTTCATCCCTGTCTCGATCAAGTACAATGCAAGCCTAATAAATCTTCTAACCCATCTTAGAAGACAAGACGGCAGTCCAGCGGTTTGAATTCTGCATTTCTGCTGCAAGGGGCATGTGTTCCGTCCCTGGTCTGGTGGGGAGCTGAGATCCCGCATGCCATGCGACATGGTCCCCCCCAAAAAAACAAAAAACACAAGGACATCAAAGACCTAAACACATACACTGCAAAGCCTTCCACCAATGTAATTTCAACTGAGTGCCAAGAGGAAAAAACATGAAACCTCTCCTGCAACAGAAAATTTTATTAATGGGATTTCATATTTGCTTCAAGCACTTGATTTAGTTTTGATGTGAAAATGACTGCAAAAGTGCACAATTGTCCACAAATTGCAGTTCCAGAATGTAATTGCACACGTACACTACAGGCAACATTTCACACCATGCAAATAGATGCAAAGTGTGAAGAGAGCCAGCCCTCATGCAAGGATCAGCTGGGTGCTGTAGAGGCTCCTGGGGCAGGGGCACAGCTGGGGACACCCCCACCGCTGGATCAAAGACCACCTTCCCCTCTGGTGAAGGGAGGATGGGAGAGGAGGCCCGAGGGAGTCTGGTGGAGAGCAGGAGAGGACACAAAGCTCAGGTCGGCCCTGGTCCCAAAGCTCCGCGGAAGGCCACATAGAAGGTTCCGTAACCTGGATGTTGCTCCTGCTTCTGGAATGGGCCCCCTTAGAGGTGGACCACGTGCCAGGGTGAGGTCAGAACTCCAGAGAGAGGCCGAACACATATGGAGTCAGCGGCCCCTGCCCTAGGTGAAATCCCCTCGCAAGCCCGCGGGTCTGGTGCTATCACATTGTTGGGGGCTGGAGCAGGGAGGAGGTGGCCATCCACTTGTTCCTGAAGTCCCTAATCCTCAAATCCAAAGCTGAAATGACACACCTTCTGCATGGGGTGAAGGTGTTTTATCCTTGCCTTTTGCCATCGTGGAGAGAGTTCAGAGCTACACTGGTACCCCTCCCCCACCTTCTTCCCTTAAACACTATTTTAAAGTTGTTTAAAAAAACAAAAGGTATTTCAAACACTGTCCTTCCTGCCCCACCCTCAGAAGCCAAAGGGCTCTGGCAAACGCCAGGATCCAACCCTCCTTGCATTTGAATGGAAACCCACAAACTGCTCTTTCTGGCTGTGCCCGTTGGAACATGCCATTTTCTGGACTGGGCTTGATCTTTGGGTGCAAAGGTCAGCTGGCACCAAGACCGAGGCGCTCAGGAAGCCCTGCTCTAGCCACCATCGCAGACTACCAGCTGCTCCAGCCTTTTTTACTGAGGTCGACAAAGGAAACAATTCTTACTTCTTGGTGTCTGGGGAAATTCAAAGAAACGACACTGCTAAAAAAAAAAAAAAGAGGTCTGGTGCTTGGTTCCTTTCTCTGTCAAGGATGTGGCTGGGAGCACTGACATCTCACTGAAGTCTTTCTTTTTTTTTTCAAACATCAGATGTTGAAGACTTCCTTTTCAGTGGAAAAAACCTGCCTCCACTCTGTCCTCCCCAGACCAGACTTAGCATGCATCAGTCCTGAAGCCTGAGGGTCTCCTGGAACGCCTCAAAATCTGCAGTAAGTGCAGGCATTGGGGTTCCTACGATCTGAGGAAGGAGAAAGAGCACCCCAGCCCCCTCAAACCTGCAGCCTTCTCTTTCATACTCCCATGAGCAAGGACCTTCCCTCTTCTCCAGTCTCCTTGCTATCCTAGGGAACCCATCATTCTACACTGTGGAATTCAACCCAGAAGCTTCAGAGCAAGACAGGCATGTAAACGGGTGCCCAGAAACTTGTGGAGCAGAATTCTGTTCTAAATCTTTCATCTGCCACAACCTCAATCACTGAGCAGATTTCAAAGTGCTCTGTTTTCAAACGTTCAGGGCCTGGAGTGATACACAACATGAGGCAGAAAGTGAGAGCGAAGAAGCAGGAACTGGGGGATTTTAGCCTTTCACGTCCTCTTCTGGATGGTGTCATCTTCTCCTCTTAATCTTAACAGTGCACATAAATTTTTCAGTTGTTCAGTCGCTCGGTCATGTCCAGCTCTTTGCGACCCCATGGACTGCAGCACACCAGACTTCCCTGTCCTTTACTATCTCCCTGAGTTTTCTCAAACCCATGTCTATTGAGTCGATGATACCATCCAACCATCTCATCCTCTGTCACCCTCTTCTCCTCTTGCCTTCAATCTTTCCCAGCATCAGGGTCTTTTCCAATGAGTCAGCTCTTTTTTTTTTTTTTTTTGCAATTAAAAATAATTTAAAAAATTAACTTGTCCAGGGGACTTCCCTGGTGCTCCAGTGGTTAAGACTCCAAGTTTCCACTACAGGGGCATGGGTTTGATCCCTGGAAGGGGAACTAGGATTCCACAGGCTGTGTGGGGCACAGCCAGAAACAAAATTGACTTGTCCAGAATCCTGGGCGAGCCAGTAACAGGATGTGCTCGTGGCTAGCAGGGGCTTAGCAGGTTCCTCTGCTGGCCTTCCTCCCCGGAGCTCCGGCCAAGTGGATGAGCAGGACGCCTAGCTGTCAGGGCCAGCACAGACAGGCGCAGTCACTTCTCATACAAAGAAAAGCATGTTAGGCTGCTGGGACCAATTTGATCCCTTTAGGTTCTAGGTGATTCTCAGTGTCTCAGTGACTGCTGGGAATGTTCTAGAATTAGCCAGGGCTGGAGGTACAGGAGAGGACGACTGAGCAAGGAATGCCAAGGAGGAGAAAAGAGAAGGTAAGCGCGTTGGTTGGTCTCTGAATGCCAAAGACCATGCCACCATACCGGCCCCCAGGAAGGGAAGAAGGCGGCAGAGACCAGAAAGAGGACAGTAAGAAGAATCACCATGGCTTCCCACGGAGCTCGGGCCTCATGGGGCAACCATGTGGCAGCAAGAGTCCAGCTGAACCAGAAGCTCTGGGTTCCTGCCCTCGGTTGGGAAGATCCCCTGGAGAAGGGAATGGCTACCCACTCCAGTGTTCTTGCCTGGAGAATCCCACGGACAGAGGAGCCTGCCGGGGGCTTCACAGCATCCTGGCCTCTACCTGTTAGGTGCCAGGAGCACGCCCACTCCACTTGTGACAACCACAAATGTCTCCAGACCCTGCCCATTCCCCAGAGGGGCAAAACCGCCCCGCC